>CM039480.1:23698268-23805991 GCA_022433065.1 Begonia loranthoides | reverse complement strand
AAAAATTTGATCAAACTTTTACAACTTTGATCAAGAAATTGAAAATGTGGAGTTGAGAATAAAAGACTTATTGCGGCCAAAGTCTTATGATCTCTTTTGCCAAGAGTTAGGGAGAAACAGTGAGAGTGAGAGGAATGGAAACCATAGTGAGAGGGAGAATTAGCATTTAAGGAGTGATGAGGAAAGAGGAATGAATTGAGAAAGAATTCCCAATCTCTCGCAATGCACTCACAACTCGGGGTGGCATTTCTAAAAATGTCTTCCCCCTCATTAAATGTATATATTTTTATTTAATTTAGTTTAATTCAATTGGCAGATATTACAATTTGTTAAATCATAATTTTCACAAATCACCAAAGTGGGATATTACGAACACATCCTAGTATTACTATGTTTATTTGCTATCTAAAAACATGTTTTTTCAGATTTGATCGATTTCAGACCTGAAAATTTTTATTTACTAACTACAAACGTAATCTTAAGTTCAAAGAAATTTAAAGAAGATACTTGGTCTTGTTTTATCTAATCTTGCCTTCCAAAATTTCTCTTTAATAATCATTCCATTTGTGTATATTATTTTAATTTTTTTTATAAATAATTATATTAATAGATGAATTATAGTTGTTAATAACAACCAGCCTGAGATAATTTTTAAATAATACGATTAGTGATGTCTCTGCATAATATTCCACTATAAGAAGATTGTATTTTCTTGTTATGCTATTTTCATGTTAGTTACTACAAATCAATTTGGTTAAATAAGATTCTCAAAGAGTAATTTTAGACTTATTTTAGTATTTTCTAACGTATTACTCTTTCATTATTAAAATAATTAAATTATGACAAATTAAACATAGATTATTTGCATTTATAATGAAGGACATCATCCTATGAGTTTAAGAATATAAACTTAGTGAATAAACTTACTACAGTCATTTATAATTTCTATGTTAGGAGCACTTATTATTATAACTATAATTTTATTTTTGTTCAAATTCTTTAGAAAAAATATCTTTTGGGGTCAATAATTTTACCTTGTGGAAAAGAAGAAGTATTAGTATCTTGGGTTGATTTCTCAACTACAGCTATTTTATGTACGAGTCGAATGGAGATTTCGAAGAAGGTGGCTTATGCAATGTTATATCTCCCCAAAAAAAATTGTATTAATTAATTCGGGGAGACGTTTTGAGGGATTCCCGATTGTTCCTCCTCTTCATTTCAAATTCTGAAACGCCAACCTCAATTTCCATTTTCGCCTCCCATCTCTCTCTGTCCTTCTTGCGGTGAAGTTCTTCCATCGGATAGCACTATCTTTGGTTATTTTTGGGGAAAGGAATTGACTCTGTAATCGAACCCTTGATCACTGCTGTAAGCCTCTGTTCCCTCCTCTTTGCTTTCGATTTTAGGTTAAAATTGTGAAATTTTGGTTGGAACTTGTTGAAGGAAATTGAGCATTGATTTGGCTTACAATTTTGATGGCAGAATGTTGGTTGTCCCGGTGTTAGTCGAAGCCTTCAAAAAAATCAAAAAATTTGTATCGAAGGTATTAAAAAAATTGAATTTTTATCACCCCTAGTAGTTTGGTTTTCTGGATTAGATGATTTTTTTTATTTTTGGAAATTAGTGAACTAGACGTTATACGTCAATTGTACTTGCTGGAATTTGTTGGCCATAGAAGGTCGGAAAATGGGGCTCGGCAAAGAGCTGAGTCGTAGTGTGCGAAACTGACGCCTTTGGTTGGTTGGATGACGGGCCAAGAGGAAAAATCCCAGCCAAGGTCGAGTTGTCCACAACAAGTGACGATAATGTCTGACTCATTGGGCATCACCGTTCACGGGCTACTTTGTGTTCAGGCGATATTCTGAACACAATGAGCTGCAAACCTGCAGTTGATCTTGGGCTTGTTTGGAGCTTGAACTGCAGTCTGGGCATGGGTAATGGAAATCCTAGGTTCAGCATTAGGCCACAGTGTAGGGCTTAAATAGAATCTGTTTGGGCCTGTTTTTGGACCCCTTTTATAAATTTGTTTTGGGCCATGGGTTTGAGCCTACATAAATCATATTTTAAGTTATATATTGGGTCATTATCCATTTTTGATTTGGGCCAAATTTTTAATACTTTTCAGCCCAATTAATTTTAATTTTTAAATAATAATTAGAAATTTTAAGGTATGAAATATGACTAAAAAATTAATGCCTTAATTTTTTAATAGGTACCCAATTATTAAATTAAAAATCTGTGGACATTGGTTTTGGGCTACTTGGATTATTGAGCCTTGGTCATTGTAAACCACTTCAAGGTAGGGATTTATTTTATGCATTGCATTGCATAATTTTTATAAAGTGAATATTTTGATACTTGTGTCATATTAAAACGACACATCCATATTATGACCGTTGGAGTTTTATATTATATTTTATTTTTATTGTACACGTTTAAATTAAGCATGCATATTATATTTCTGGATCAACTCGATCGTATAAACTGAGTTCTATCGACCCAGTTTGGGGTCTGTTTTATTTTACGCACATTCGACGTGTTAGAATGTGTTGGTTGTTGTTAAAATGGGTAATATGACAGCTGCTTGTGTCATGTCCTTGGGTTTCGAATCCCTACACTTGATCAAGGTATTTATTTGGCTTTTACGATCGTCGAGCATCGCTTTTATTCTGTTATATGCCTATGACATAGTGTGCCCGGAGTCTATGAATGACTCCATTTTTACTGTGATTTTTAATTAGTATAGCAATTACTTATTTTAATTACGTACCACATATTAGTGAGTGGTTTTAAACACATACTCTTTTGTAAACATTTTTCTAAAATGAATTGTGAGTTTTAAATTCATGCATGCTTAAACATCATTTTAATTAAATTTATTAAAATATAATCTCTATTGAATTTTGTCAACTCACTCCAATGACACATTTTAGGATTTTATCAATTGGATTTTCAGTTGCCAAGCTAAGTTTAGATCCGCTGAATTTTATTTTTTATTTTAGTATTCTCTTTTGAGAGATAATTTGTGAGGTATACTTTAGTTGAACAACTATAATCCTATTTTTAATTTCTGCACAATTATGTCATTTTAGATTATATTATTTGCTATATGATATCACTTGTTGGACCTGTTAATCTCATTTTGGTTTGGGTCTGGCTATTAATTAATATTTTAAGTCTTCCACTGCAAATTAATAAATTTAAAGTGATAATGGGTCGAACAATTCGATCCTTCAAGCAAGATCATTTCCCACTCTATCTCGAGTCCCTTGCAAGTCAGGACATGCAAGGTTTCCAGGCCCATTGAAAAACCAGTCTCCAGTGTTGTGCATTTGAAAATAATGAGATAAAATTTATATATTAATAAAAGTAAGTTAATGAAAATTTTGGGTCATAATTAATAATGTTTGTCATCATCTTCCTCACAAAGGTAAAAAGCTTCTCCATGGACGTCCTAAAATGGAGCTCCTAGACAATGGTTTCAGAGCTCACATCAAGTCTCTCCACCATGTGAGTTACAATCGAAACTAACGTTTCAAATCATGGATCAACCAACTACTTAGTCCCACTGCAGCAGTTGATTTTCAGGTTCCTCTCCAAAATCCTCATCGGAGCCGACCCTTTGACCTCATCGGAGATTGAAAAGTCTGGTTTCTCCATTCTAGACGGATGGCTTGCACTCACCATCAAAATCATAGTTTTTCGAAGAAATATATCACCCAGTAAAACTCGTGAATTTTATAATAATAAATTTTACGTATTAATTTTTCTTGTAATAATTGGTTAAGGTGTGAAAAAAGTTTACAAACGTGTGGCCATGTATGAATTTTTGGTCAAATAATTAAAATCAATAAAATTAAAAATTACCAAACGGTATATTAATTGAGGAAATAAAATTAATGAATTAATTTGATCGAAGAATTATTGTCGGTTAACGTTTGGAACTAATCAAAATATAAATAAGAATTGGAAATGAAATAGGAATTTAGATTTGATTTATTTAATTTATAATATATATATATATATATTATTAAATAAATAAATAAAAGTAAAGAAATAATAAAAGAGAAGAAGAAACCAAGGGCCCCTAATCAGAGAGTTGAGGAATTTCAACCCCAGATTTGGGTTCGTAACATCGAGACCATCAACCTTTGTGAAGACAGTTGCGAATAGGTTAGTTTTGTGTTTCCAATTTGAGTTCAAAGTTCGGATTTATATTGGCCTCGAATTGGAGCTTAAAAAACTCAAATCCAAGGGACATCTCTGAATTATATTGGTTTATTTGAAATCTACATAAGAGTATTCGTCATTTGGAGGTGAAAATAGGGGAAAATAGTGCATTTTCGACGAGAAAACTGTGCCAAAAATCGGTTATGGTTGACCACTGTGCAAGGACCAGTCAACCAATGGGGACCTTGTCACGACCTGAAGACGGCCCGAACAGAACTGCCGAGTCAGACGATCCGATCCTCATAGAGAACCCGATCACCCAACCCAAGGCGTGAGTTTTTTTATTTGCGGAAGACTTTCATAAAATGTGCGACCCAAAAGATATGGGCCTATGTCCGAGTAGGGATCACAAGAAAATAGCGGTGCATAAATTAAAATGAAATCTAAGTACTGTGCAACAAATCCAATTCAACAGTATTAAGTTTATAGACCAAATAGAAATGTCAATGTCGTCACCAAATAATGATAAATCACTCGAGTAGAAATAATAGAACACTTCAGATCCTCAGCTGCTCTTGCCTTTAACTGAAGTTTTAGGAGAGGAGTCGTTTAGGGTGAGTGACTAACTCAGTAACGTATATTTATACTAGATGCACCTCATTCAAAACTGGTTTTTTTCTATTTTCAAAAATAGGTTTATGTTTCTCTTTTTATCCTAACATGAATTTAAATCATCTCAAACCTCTTTATCATTTTATCAAACCGACCATTGGGCCCCAATGTGGCTGCATAAAAATCCTAAAAGTATGCCAACATCGTTTTCTGTACGAAAATGTCATCAATGAAAAAGAGTGGTCACTCAAAAACTCACCTGCCACTCAACATAGAAGAGTTGGTCACCCATCGATGATAGCACCTTATGAGGTAGGAATAATGAAAACGATCCGTAGATTCTGCACGTCACCCGAGTTGCCAGCGCACCAAGCTACACAACATGACTCGTATAATCGTATAATCAAATAAAATGAATATGGTTGCTCGCTATATGTATATATAGACATGTTTATTAGCTAAGATACCTAGAAGCTCCAAATGGATGAAGGTTGCCGACGAGCAAGCTCAGCCCTCACGCCACCCTTCAAATGAAATGATACTTAGGATAAATGAGTCTCAACGACTGACAATCGTCTGATCAGTGGGACAAACCCTGGCAAGGTTTAGGGGCTTGCAACCCAAGGAGACGCAATCACTCTCCCGTACTGTTTACAACTTTCAAGAGTTTCAATCTAAAGACACGTCACCAATGCCCCACCTATATTTTTGCACGTACAACCAATCAACCTTCATGCAATAGAAGGTTTCAAAGGGGATAGTCTCATGAGGCTTTAGCGCTAAAAGGCCTAAAGCATCAAGAGCATTCCTCCTCCAATATATGCACATTAATTTCAATTCATGTACAGAAGTAAACATAAGAAAATATATTGTGACGCCCCGCGTCAAATTCCATTCTTTCTTAAATATCTTCTTTAAATAATTTACGAGAAAATTTTTCTTTTTCCTTTATCTACTTAACTAGTAAAATTTTCACATATTGAAATAAATCATAAATTTTGAAAAATGACAATGAAATCAGAGTATGTGAAAAAACACTTTTAAAAACTTCAAATAAGTTTAGGATCTAAAATAAAATCATGCAAAATAACATCGAAATCAGGTTTAGGCAAACTTGCCCTTTATTAAATCCTTACAATTTAAAACAAAAACATTTGTCTTCTTCTTATGCCATTCTACTCAGGTCCTAATTCATCTTGATACACCTTAGGCTCCATGGGAAATGCATCATCTTCCACTCCTGGCGTTATCATTTCATTACCTAAACCACAAGTAATACGTAAGCCTAAAGGCTTAGTAAGGAAAGGGAATATGCATATGTCGTGCCTCTCTTTAGTTTACTTGGAATGGGTCCGCCCCAAACCAATCTTTCATTACGTTCGTTCATTCATTCATAACTCGTATTTTGAGCCGAAAGTTGAAGGAACACATATTAGATGGTATAGTTTGGTCGGCTTTTAATCCTATGTGGACTAGATCCGAACTACCCATCCGCCCTTCAACTTTCATTTACATCATTCGTTCATAGCATCGTTCTTTTCATTTTCCTCACTCATGCATGTGAGTACCATACCGAAATGACACTCCTTACTTGTTTCTATTAATATGATGCGTGAGACATACTAATACAATGAAATAAAAGCAATGGTAATGAACAGCTAATGGAATTAAATGAAAGGAAATTAAAACGACGAACAACATGCGAGGAAGATAATACTAGTGACAATTTAACTTAATAAGAACATGCTTGATTTGTATAACTCACATCAAGGAGATGAACTATAGAAAATTAAATCCTAGTATTCAAAAATATAGAATTATCTAACTCATTAATCATGCTTTCAACAACAATTAGACATGTGAGATATTGATTCGACGAAACATATGTTTAACAGCGAATTGAAACGTGCTGGATACTTAACTACTTAACAGGAATGCTCAACAATTGGGAAATAACAAGATGAACGTCCAACTTAACGATTTAAATACATGACCTATACAACGAGTTTATACAACAGCAAATATATAGGCAACATGTTTTATTTTCCAGAGTATAGAATGATGAGTTACGAGTGAATTATATAATAGTTATTAACTAAACATGTTGAAAGTATATTCAAAATTTAGCTATCTTTAACATGCTACGTAAACCATTTATGGAACTTTATTTAACAAATGACAGTTAAAGACATATTCGGCAATAGAAATAACAAGAATGTGCTAGATCATTTGACGCTAAGAAAATGAGATGTCTATATCTTCTAACCAGAACCAAGAGTTATCTACACATATAATCTGAGTCTATCATACAAAACATTAATATGCAGTAAGAGTATGAATTAAAGGAACTATAATGAAGCTGGAGACAGTTACAGCAAAGTAAAATAATGTATTGTGTGAAACTAAATCATTTGAATGGAAATTCATAGATCATTCATACTCATGGATTCATCATTCATTATTACCATACTTATAATCCATCATTCTCACACTCTTTACATCATTCATCTTTAACAAAATAATGCAATTACAGTAAGTAGATTTGCAGGAAAAATTCAAGATTTCAAACATTAAGTAGAGGAGATCTTTACAGAGATTAACACATCAATAAATTCAGGAAATTGACATGTAAATTAACACACTCACACACACTACTTGTGGTGTAGGGCCTCCACATGGCCACGACACGACCAATTCCTTACCTAGGATGAAGAAAAACTAACAGGGACAACACTCCACAGCTTACCAACGAAATTCCTACTTTCGATCCTCGTTTTCAATCACGATTTACAGCTTCTAATCTCACATTCTTCACGGGTCTCCCTTCCTCTCATTCTCGCTTTCTATCTATCGTTCTCTCTCTCTCTCTCTCTCTCTCTCTCTCTCTCTCTCTCGCGTGGGAATGGAGACTGATGGGAAATAGAATTTCCTAATAGGGTTTAAAAAGGGTGAGTTGTTACCTGTAGAAATTTGTGAACACCAATCAGAAGGAAGAAACGTGTGGAAAAAGGGCGACGTGAATTGTTGAGGGGAGGAATCGCATCTCCAGGGTCGACTCGTGGGTGCTATCCCGATTTTTCCTACCCAAAATCTGTTATTTAAATTTAAATCTCGCAGAACTGGGGACTTTTGAACGCTACTTTGCGTCCGCACCTCATCCAAAATGACACCGTACATACAGAAATGAGGATTGGGACGAGAAGCTTCGTCCTAACTCTTTTGAAAATCCGTCCGCAAACGCAATTCGGATGCAAAACATCGTCCGCATACATCGTCCGTATCTCGTCCGAATGCATCCCGATTTTGTACAGATTCAAATCGGACGCCTCCCAATCTCGTCTGCAGTAGTCCGCATCATCCGCAAAGACAGGGTCAGCTTCAGGACATGAGGACTCATCCCAACCTTCGTCCCCAAGTGTTTCGTGATGGTACGGACGCCGAATCTCGTCCTCATGGTGTTCGCATTCGTCCGAAATGACCCTAAACAGTTTTTCTCCAATTTTTCTTAACTTAAATTTTGTCCCGTAAAATAATCCATGATTAATACGTCAAAAAATAACACGTATTGGCACAAAATGAACTACATTAATTATTCGGAATTGATTACATTGAAGGAACAGGAAAAACGATAACAGGGTGTTACACATACTACTAATAAAAATTGACATGCTGTCGAACAGTCCTCGTCATTTTTCAAGTGTGATATTCCACAAAATAATTATTTTGAAAACGAGATGCGATGCAATGCAATGCAAGAGGTATAGAAATCCCTACCTTTTTGGGGTTCTTTCTTGTTGAGCGGAGCAATCGTCTCCTCGGGAATGGTAGCACACTCGCCAAAATCGTCCAAGCCTGAAAAAGGTATAAACGCAGGGATTCATAAATAATTTCTAGAAAAAAAAAAGTGGAGGGTCTTATACTTATAATAGGAGTCCAACTGATGTGTGAGTTGCCCATCTAATAACCCCGACAAAATTCTAAATTTTTATCTAAATACATTCTTTAACTCAAAATCCAACTTTAAATACCTAAACAGTTTCTAAAATCCAAAACCTCACATCCACAACAAAACATTTCTTCACTGAAGACAACTAATTCCAAACAATTTCTTTATTAGCAAACTTTATCCAAAACCAAACAGACACAAAGATGACAATTCCTCTTCAACCACTATCTATCATCACAGCAGCACAAATTTATCTAAATATAGGCATGCTATCGACATTATCTCATCAACAGCAGCATAACAATATTCAGAGAGCTATAACCCAAATCAGAACAATTCAACAGGTCCTAAAATCTAAATAAAAGAATCGAACTGAATCTCTCACAAGCAGAACCAAACTAACAGCCAACAAAATCACAATAGAACTCAAACAGATAGCACATTTAACAGATTTGTACGTTCTAAAGATTTTCAACATCAACCCAAGTTTTATTTTGAAAAAGAAAAATGTGACAACTAGGGCATAATCCTTTGCATTCTCCTCATCCAACAACAATATTATGAGACTCATAATCAAAGCAGAAATTCAGCCTTCAATTAGCAGAAAACGTTAACCCAAACATCACAAAAAAATCAGAAATCAGAATCATCCAATCCAACAACGAGACAGAAGCAAAATGTCACCCATTATCGAAGCAAAACTCAACTAAAAATCCCTCACCCTATTTAATAGAACCGAGTTGTCACAAGTGGGCACTACCTTGTCGCTGGATATTGTCTGCACGGGTTTGTTCTCGGGCCAAGGCCCCATAACCTTGATCCAAAATGCGTCCAATAGGCAAGGATGGGTACACACTTATACACTAGTCCCACAACCATTCTATTTCCAATGTGGTATTGCAGGTTCCCTTGCAACCCTCCGCAGGCCAAGGCCTAACCATGACAGTCCACCCCCCTTAGGGTCTGACCCGGTCTCCTAATGTCGGTATTCCACAATCGGACATGGGTTGGCTCTAACACCACTATTACAAGTGGGCACTACCTCGTCGCTGGATATTGTCTGCTTTGGGCCTCCCATACGACCCACAGGGGTTTGTTCTCGAACCAAGGCCCCATAACCTTGATCCAAAACGCATCCAACAAGCAAAGATGGGTACACACTTATACACTAGTCCCACAACCATCCCATTTCTGATGTGGTACTGCAGGTCCCCTTGCAACTCTCCGCGGGCCAAGGCCTAAACATGACACGAGTGTTCTATTTTCGCTCTCTAGAATCGGAGGACAGGCTCAGTTTTTGAGCTGTTGTCGTCGGTTGTCAGGGTTTGAACTAAGCTGAAGCCCTAGCTCGAAGTTTCCTTAGACAGATCACACTCGCCCGTGCTCGATTCCCGTTCGTTCACAGCTAGAGGGACTGCTCGAAAGCTCAAGTCCCCTATCTCGGCCTCCCTCCTCGCAAGACGCTCTTGGTCGCAGCTCGAACGCCTCAAATGGTGTCAACCGTCGTCGTCCAGTCGCCGGTTGCTCTCTCTCTCTCGCAAAAATCGTTCAGCCGAAGTCCCCCTCTCCCTCTCGATTTCTTTCTTCTCAGCCGACGCAAAGATGGCTGTTGGAGGCAGAATGAAAAACTGAGAGGGAATGAAAGTTTGCCCTAATTTTCTTCCTTTATTCTTCATTTTCAAAATCACCCCTAAACTTTCTTACTCTAATGTCTTGGCGGGATTTTTCCCCCCTTTTCCTCCATCTTCATTTTATTTTTCATTCCTTACATTTATTTTATTTATCCCTCAATTACATTTTACTCCCTTCATTAAATTACAAAAATGTCACTCCGTATAGACGTACAATTTATATATTGAAGTATTAGATCTAAATTCCAACTTATTTCAAACTTCGTCCAACAACGTTATAACTCAAATTTAACTCTTCAATTCCATTTCTTAATTGAATTTTTTGTTTGGAAATTTCTAATTCCACCAATTTGACCAATTGACCAAATTTGCAAACGTGGCCGCTACGTGACAATTCGGGTCAACTTTTCAAATTTATGACCGATTTTAATGCGAAAAATTTATACGTGAAATTTCTTATTTAAAATTCCACGGGTTTTACAGACCTAGCTTGTGCAAGGCATGAGCTGGTCAACCAAAAGGGGCTCTAGTTGACCAAGGCAGTCAACCGCCCCTGCCTGGTCGACCTCGACAATATTGGTTGACAGGATTTTTGTATTTGGTCGACCGACAAATAGACAGATTGTATCAAATGTAAGACCGATGCACACCTATAGGAAGGGGTGAATTAGATGTGCCAAACTTTTTCGTGCTATATATATTTTTCTAACTCTAAGTGATTTATCAATAATAAATAAAAGAAAAACTCACAAATATCAGAGAAAGGGTTAGAGAGATGACACCGATATGTTCACGCGGTTCGGTAACTTCGGCCTACGTCTACACTCCAAGTTTCTGACTTGAGTATCTTTAATCACCTAACCTCCCTCGTTAGTGATGATTGACTTCACGGATGTCAACCAAATCTTTACAATGGCTCTTTCTCAGGACGTCACCCTTGATGTATCGTTTTACAAATATTGTGTAAATATAAAATACAACTTTAGAACATAACTCTCTAATACAAAATCTCAAGATGAGAATTGAGAGACTTAAGCCTATGCACTCATTTGATTGGTGAGAATATGAGTATGAAATTTGGCAGAGCTTCGCTACGATTCTCACGTTGTTAAATTGAGCTTCAGAGTGGCTTCTAATTATAAACTTTGCTAGGCTGGTCGACCACCTCTATTCTGGTTGACCACCTCCCGACCGTTGGAATGTTACTGTTGTGAATTCCAATTGGGCGGTCGACCATTTTGTCCTCGGTCGATTGCTTTTAGGCATAGCAAAATTCAGCTCAAATCTATCTTAATTTGCAGTCAACCATTTCTTCAACGGTCGACCGCTTCTACAGCAGGTCATCCATTTTGGGGTAGATCAACTCGACTGCTTCCTTATCCGCTAAAAACTTGAGCCTACTGCCTTTAACGCTTCCATGCTGTTTTCAACAGATGAGCAATCTATCTTTATGGCGGGTCGACCACCTTCATTTTGGTCAACCGCCTCCAATGTTTTTCACCAAAGTGGTCGACCTCCTCTATGCTTTAGTCGACCTCCTCTTCACGTTTCACCTTTATTAAAATCATCTAAGTCTCAATGATCAATACATAAGCTACATGGACTTGGGTAAACATATTAGAACATATAAATACTCTTGTTACTTGTTAAGAGGTATTTCCAATGAAAATCAATTTAAGTATAAAGATAACATTAAGAATAATCAAACTATAAATAACTTCTAATTACAATTAAGACATTCATCATCAAAATAAATAAGTCTAATGACACTTAGGCTAACACCAAATTGGTCCTTGGTCGATCGGAACACTGTTTTTAGTCGACTGTACAATGTAGATTCACTTATATTTGAGTCGTTTACCCATCAGTTGAGTTTCCAGTCCCGGTATAGGACCATTCCACCTATCCTTTGAGATTCGTTGATGAGAATTCTTGTATTTTAACGTGTTTTTAGGCTCCAACGACTTTGGGGGCTGTGAGACTTTTCCCTAGGAGACTATTGCCCCAATTGGTAAAAAGGAACGCCAAAGACGTAGAGATTTTATATCTTATTACTTTGCATCTGCATACCATGGTTTTATAAAATTGATATTTTGTTGATTACAACACTTGCAAAACTGACGGGGACTGTTTGATAGCACGTCAAATTTTATAATACATATGTATGGGAGTTTTACACATTTACTTTCTTGCATTATGTTTTCATAGTATATTGTCATATCTGATTTGGGGGCGATGAATCCTCTTGATACTTTGGACGGTCTCGATGCCAAAGTATCACGAGGTTATCCCTAGTACGACTTTTGTTGCTTGGAGATAGTTATTTGCACACTATGTGAAAGATGGGTATAGGGCGGTGATAACGCGCTTCTTAGGTTTCGACTCCCTAAACCTTATCAGGGTGTTCTATGTTACGAGTTTATCTGCGCAGAGCCTAGCTCGTTGGCAAACTTGGGGAATGATATGAGTTGTGCCGGCACTGAGTCTAGCTCGTCGAAAAAACTCAAGGTGACGAGACAATTCTACAGACCACTGTTGTTTTCTTTCTTTCAAACTCATGAGGTGTTGCCCGAAAATGGTGGCCGCATTTCTGTGTATTTGACCGGAGGAGTCCCTGAGTGATCCTTCATTTTCACTGATGGTGGTTTCCAGCATAAAATACGACAAGAGTATTTTGAGTATAGTTGTCTATGTATATATCCATGTTTTCATCGATATCTCATCATAGCCTTTGGAGACCAGTTTTCCTTAATTGATGAAAATGATTTGAAATGTTTTTGAGAAATAGGCATGATTCCCTGATTCATGGTTTTGATAAAAAAAATATGATAAAACAAGTTTTACACACGCATCACATTTAATATAAGTAATAACATGAGTATTTAAGCTCGTGATGTTCGAACTTTGGGTCAATGATAAGTTGTTTTCTCTTTCTTTTCATTTAATTGTAATTCTCCTTGGTAAGAATATATGGTTGAACTAATATAATATGCTGTGATTATAGTTTTGGATGTTGAGACTAGTTTGGATTTAATTTATATTACTACACTAGTATCTTTTGTGATCACTATGAAACTGTGGTTCATCTCGTGTTGGTTACAGTTGTAGATTTTATTTAAGTCTTTTGCAACTACAATCTAGCTTTATGCTGAGCAATCGGATCCTCTCCGAAGACCGAATCGCATTTCCTGCACAAGTCCTGGTCATGACCGTTTCCCTTACCCATTTGTGTTAATCAGTGGAGGTTACAAAAAATTGTACGACTTGGTCGTCCAGGAAGGTAAAACTTTGAAGAAACCTTAGAGATATCCAGTTAGTTAAGCTAGTTTCAGAGAAAAATGGAGGATCTTTTTCATCTTCTTTCTTACTATTTTCATGGCTGCAGGTCAAGAAACAATAAACAGAAGGGAAGCTGAGTTCGGGCTGAGTCGAGAAGAAACAATTCGAAACATTCTTTTTCTACTGGGATTCAATGCTTTTTGCGACTTTTCTGTGTTTCTACCCACCTTAACAAATAAAATCATAACTGACAAAGAATTGCAGAAAGAACTAGTCCGTGAAGTGAGGGAGAAAGAGAAGGGCGAGTCGTCACTGAGTTTGAACTCAGTAAAGGAAGTGAAACTGCTCCAGTCGGTCGCCTACGAAACACTCTGGCCCAACCCACCAGTTCCTCTCCAAAAACCCCAACCAGGAAGGATTTTCAGCTGAGTTCACGCGACTCGACCTATAACATCAAAAAGGGTGAATGGGACCCTGGCTATGAGAGACCCCAGAGTATTTGATGAACCGGAGACTTCCAAACCCCGGACCGGTTCACGGGTCTTATCTTGGCCCACATCTTTCAAAGGTACGACTCTATCCCAGGCAGCTGAGGAAAAATCACAGCCGTTGAAAGGCAAAATGACAGATTTGGATTGAATGAAATGTACAAATTCAAAATGTACCCATTTCAATTTAATCGAAAAAATAAATCTAGCTGTAATAATTATTGTCAAGAGTCGTACAAGTATGCAGTGGAAAAACTTAAATAACTCAATTTGCTAAAAGACATATACATTTGCTCTGCCCCCTTTTTGCCATGAGACATTTGCAATGTCCTTTGTCCATCTTTTTACCAGCTTCAAAAACTTGAAATATGAGTGAATTATGATACCCTTTGGCTCAATTATGCAGTTTGAACGTTCCTCTGCATCTGATTTCCAGGCTTGGTGGCTCCTTCTTTCCATCCTTTGCTTCGAGCTCTCATTTCCCACACTGCAGTCAGCCTCTTCTGAGCTGCTAATGTTTCCTCTGCTTTTTCCCTTGCTTCTTCGCATGTTTCCATCCCAGAATTGCACTTGTCGGCTTCTTTTTGATACTGAGATGTTATCTTCTTGGCCTCTAGAAGAGCCATGTCTGCTCGTCGTTGGCTTTCTAGAGATTCAGCTTCTCTTAACTTCAACTCCTCCATCATCAGCTCTACCACATTCCTCTCTGAGTCTTCGTTGCCGTCTGAGTCATGCTTTGCACAGTCTGCAAAATGAGTATCCAATGATCAGGAAAAGGAAAAATATGTTTGTAGAGCTTATGCATATCTAATAATTGAATAGTTAATTAAGTTAACTAACATCAACATTAGTTTCAGTCGATTAAGGACATTCAAATTTGAGCAGAGATACAAACTTAACTTTTGTCCCCTGTTAAGTCCTTGAGTGCCCAAAACATCTTTCAGACTAGTAATTTCCTTCCCCGAGTAAAGAAGGACAATCACACAGCCCATTACAACAGCTGTTTCATATTATAAGTTTTTGGTCCCAGCAAGTTGAGAAAAAAAGGAATTGATTTTATTGCATCAACCAAAAAACAAAATTGGCATTCCTTAGCAAGAGCTTCTTTCTGAGAAGCTGCCAAATTCTAAAAAGAAAAAATTAAAGGCAAAGTATAATTAACCTACAGAGATAAGGTAAATCGTGAATAAAAAAGTACTCATAGACTCAATAATTTAACTTCTATTTCAGTTTTTGGAGGATTATAAAGCATTAACCCCGCCACAAAGTTTATCAATTGCTGAATAAATTTTTTCAAAGATTTGCAATAAGAAACTAACCTCCAAATGAAGTATTGCCGAGACCTGCAAGAGAATTAATCATAATGAATAGATGGTTTAGCACTTAATATAGTCAAAATACACAAGCAGAATGACTAAGTTGTATCACAACACATGTCTGAGCAGAATTTGTATGAAAGACCATTAACCAACAAAAATGTTTTTGTAAAGGCACCAAAACCCATACATTATAACTTTACTGCAACCAAGCTCTGGCTTGTTGGTGCACATTGACATTAACGTAAGAACAACCTTGCTTTTGGCATTCCACTTGCATCTTCAAGAGAGGGTAAAGATAATTCATTCAAGAGAACCTTATGAATTTGGGGCCGAATAACAGGTGAATTGGTTAAAAGACATAATTGGACAAAGGTTCGAAATGATGAAATACATAGTGTGAATACTTTTAGCAATATTATGTCAAGATATCACCTTCTGGCACATCTGTGTTTAACAGGCTTTTAAATCAGATAATATTGATAACTTTCGGACTCATCCAAGCATCTCACAAAAAGTAATCACAGCAAGTCAAACCAAGAATATTACACATCACAAAAGGAAACTGTCAATTTCTTAAACCAAAGACTTAAAAAATGCTAGAAAATGAAAATTTTAACAAAAATAAGATGATGAATACCATGAAAATACAGAAACTTTTGTGAAGATGTGATACTAATCATCAACCCTTTTTATCAGTAAAGATACTAACCATCTACTTACCAATCACAATCTTGTAGATGTCAACAACTCTACCACGTCTAGGATTTTAACTGACTGAAAATTGTACGCAATAACTAATTTTACAACATTTCATAGAAGGCAAAAGAGAAAAGCCAAGAAAGAAAAGTAAGGAACTCAATTAGTATGTATGTCTATAAGGCAGTGAAAACTAAGTCCTTCAAATTCATTTTACCAGACAACAAAAAAACTAATGAACACATTGGTCGACGTGGAGGAATCCATCGCTGTATTTTAATTGCACTTCAGTTCCATCGATCTAGTACTTCCAATTACTGCATCGATGGAATTTTAAAACTTACCAGAAAAGAAAGGAACACAATCACGGAAAAAATATATGTCATGCAGAAGTTCATCACAGATCTAAGCAGATCTTAAATTAACAAAATTCTGATCAAATGCAACGACAATCCAAAAAGATCTAAAAGGATGAAGAAAAGAACGACCCCAAAAAAGAAGAAATTAAGCATTATTTTGTTCCAAATCACAATTACCTTCGGGAATAGAGATGGGCTGAGACGAACAATCACAAGGACAAGGAGCGCAAGACAACGAGGAAGAAGAGTCGCTAACTGCGGCGAGACCTCCAACGAAATGCCAGTAAAGAGGCGGGCCAAGTAGGTATCCCGCAATACTCAGCGCGATCAAGCCCAACGCGACCTTTATCAGATTGGGATAACAAGAACCGGAGAGGTTCATTGCCATCTTTCCTCCTTAAAGCGTTTCTGCGTATGAAAAACAAACTCAATTCTGGAAATCGTGTGTGAATCACTGAACCTGGAAGTGAGATTCGATTCGAAATTGACGCGAGACTGGAGGAGAGTTGCAGTCGGCAATGGCCAATGATGATCAATCTGCTTGATTTTCCTCGATCTAACGTTTCACATTTTTTTACTCTATTTATTTAATTCAGGGTTTAGAAAATCCCATGGTTATATTTTCGGGCCAGTCTACAAGCGCCCGGGCACACGATAAATTAATTTTTAATTATTAATCAAATAAAAAAAAAAGAAATTAACATCGCAAACCCTATACTTTAGAATCAAAGACAAGTCAAACTTTGAAGAAATTTTGCTAATAATTAAAACCTTGAACTATGAAAAACTCTCGCCGGTTACCTCGCAGTCACGTTTTCCGTCCAAATCTATTGGCGTTAACGCCTCCGTTGTTAATGCCTCCGTTCAAAGACATCCCCCGCTCGAAATTGACAACCAGGATTAAATCTCTCAATTTCCAAAGGCGATGGCGGACGATCGTCCATGGCCGTTGAATTGAAGGAGGGACGTCCCTTATAGGGATTGACAGGAAGGATTGAATCTGCCATTTTCCAAAGACAGTGGTGGACGACATTAATGGTCGTTGGATCAAGCGAGGAATGTCCCTTATCGGGATTAACGACCAGGATTGAATCTGCTATTTTCCAAAGGCGATGGCAGACAACATTCCATGGCCGTTGGATCCAGCGAGGGATGTCCCTGGATTGGAATGGACAGTCAGGATGGACTCCAAATTCTTTAACGTTGAAGGGCTACATGCAAAACACCCGCGTTTTTAAAAGGCACAAATTCCCTCAATTAAGACGAACATCCCTCTTCCAAAACGGAAGTCACTTGACCTATGTCAGACGTCTCTCGTCTATAACGGACATCCTTCGCCCCAAGACAACGTCATTCTGCCAATTACGGACGTCGCTAGCCTCACAATGGACGTCTCTCGTCTTAAGATGGCGTCGTTCAGGCAATAACGGACGTCCTTCTTAATACGAGGGACGTCCGTTTTCGACCGATGGTCCTTCTCTAAATGCTAAACGACAATGTTTTTCATCTCGATGGATGCAAATCTGCCTATATAATTGCAAAGGACGTCATTTGCCGTAGCTATTTCTGAGAGAAATTTTGAATTCCTCCGACCAACTCAAACTTCCGATATCTATCCTCACGTTTTTTGAAATAGAAAATGGTGTCGAAGGCCATTCAAGTGTTGAAGAAGCGTAAAGTGGCTCCCTCCTAGGCCAAAGGTCGAGCACGCGGGTCTGCAAAGGCACAACCCATGGTGTTCAGCTTAGCGTCCTCCAAACAGCGATACGATAATGATATTATACCACATGCCATAATTATATCTAGAATGGTAGATTTCAATGCGTTTGCTAACTTGGGATTAAAGAAAATGTTTGAATGCATTGGTCTGTATGGATTGTACACGATGGGGGGCTATTATTATGAGAGGGTTGTGAAATTATTTTACTCAAATTTGGAGCTGACAGCCCTACTGAGCTAAGGACGTTTCTATAAGGAAAACAAATTAGGCTAACTCTTAAGGAGTTAAATGTGCTTATTGGAGGCTCCACAGAGGAGCCGAATGAGGAGTATTTCCATGTATCCAAGGACCCTTTTCTTTCCGTATTCTAACTTGTACAATAATTCTAAGGATGTCCAATATTTTCCCCAACCATTTAACAATTCTAATAGCTACAACAGAGAACCATTCCAAATTAGGATTAATCCAATATGTTTTATCTTTAATCATCAACAGAGGCAATAACTTATCACCCAGACGACAAGGCTAAATCCAACATTTGATACTTTTGGAAAACACCAACAGAGGACATATGTCTATAGATCAAACCTCACAGATTAATAACCCAAATAACAGAGCACACAATTGAACTCTCCTTCACAGAATCTGCGACAGGTTAACCATCCATTCAGAAATTCATACAACTACCATCAGATCATGCAAATGAGCAACATCACTAGATTAACCAAACTGATCCTAAACAAAAATCGATACTAATGCTGGACTTAACACCCAAAATAGAATCCAAAAACTGAAACAACAGATAAGAATCATACCAGCAGACAAGGAAGCTCTCGGCTCAACTTCACACTTTGCCATCCTCAACTTTCTTCCTTCTTTCCTTATCTCCAGAAGCACTCGGCCTTGCCTCCATCACCAGCTCACTTGAGAGCTTTCAGCTCTCTGCCATTCCCACTTATCTGCCGTTCAATCTCACCAGAGAGGCAGGCACTCCATATCCTGCCTCTGCCATGACCATGCCCTGCCATAGGCCATGCCTCCATTTTCGAGCTGTCGATTTCATCAGAATAAGAAGCAAAAGAAAGATCGGTTCAGACTGAACCACAAGCTAGCCCATGGCCTTCGGCCGATCCAGCACAAACCGCCAGCCCTACATCACGACCCGAGGCCAGAAATCGCAGCCCCACGACACCAACCTCCTGGCCGTCACCCTTCCGTCGATGTCGAGCCTCACCGGACCCCCAAAAATGGCAGAGCATCACCACTCGCCACGACCCGACGCCCAACCATCGCTCCAACCTGTGAAGCTCGACGCCAGCTGCTCGCCATTCGCCATTCGCCATTCACAGGACAACTCACGACCCGGTCGTCCTGAGCTCATTGTCGCACGCTACTATCGCTCGTCACTCCTAATTCATGGCCCTCTCTTCTCTCCATCGATTCTCTTCCCCCTCTCTCATTTTCTTCCTCTCCCTTGCCTTTTGGTCATTCCATAAACTATAATATAACGAATACGTCATTAATAATACCCCAAAAATTATCCAATTATCCTTATTAAATTCTGATATAAAAGTCGGGGTATTACAACAAGAGCGGACATTATGGCCCACACCCTGACAACGGCTACATGTCATGGGGACATGTCTCCTACTGATTACCGTGCAGCTATGGGGCTTGTTCGCCTCCCGCACCCTTCGTTTTCGAGACCGACCTGGGAGTCTCTTAATTGATGGCAGCAAAATTGGAGCCTAGTTCGTTTCAAGCCACATGAGGTGATAATAAATGTGTACTGATAATACCATACATGCACATAATCCTCAGCTGAAGTTCTCATAAAATTCATGCACAGGATAACATACACGCATGGGATTCCAGTTAGCTTCCACCGGTAACAGTTACAGATGTCCGTGTCCAAATCGACTACATACCATTCATCACCATCAATGCCCTAAAACCTATTAGCTCTTGCAGGTGTTGGACAACAATTCTGAGCTACATATTATAGATTGGCAAGCTTCTTTGTGGTCTTAGGACACAATAGGTCCGTCGACTCGGTCATCTTGTCATGTTTTTTAACGATCCTACACATGATGCACGTTCTAATCATCTCATGTAATAACCTGAATATTTTATATCAGAATTTATTAAGAATAATTGAAAATTAATTAGAGGTAGTTGGATTTATCGGGATATTACCAAGGACGTATTTGTTAAATTATAATTTATGGAAATTAATGTAATTAAAATAAATATTACTTCAATTGATTAAATTATAACATTCGGGATTAATTAGATTTGTTTGAAATTAAAGGGAGAATTAGTGGAAGATTTAATTTGGATTATTTGGGATTTAATAAAGTGAAGGTTTAATGGATTAAAGAGTTGAAATAAAGGGGAAGGGAAGGCATGGACCGGTTCAACTGAACTGGTTCACTCGTAATGGGCTCGGCTAGACATTAAAAGAGGAGATATTCATTTGGCCTCTGGCCATTCAATCGAAGAAGAGGAGCCCGATGAGAGAAAGACCCGAATGAGAGGGAGAGGAGAGACGTGCGAGGGAGAGGGAGAAGCGACGGAGCGTGCAGCGATGAGGCAGACTCCGGCAGCAGGCGAGCGAGCGATTGTAGGCGGCAAGCTTACACGGGTGCGGCTAGGGCTTCGCGGGAAGGACGAATAGGAGCTTCGGCCATGGCAATTTTCAACAACGAATAGGAGGTATGTAGGTTGGGTTTTTCTCCTCCTCTGCATTTTGGCTCATTGGTCGTTGGCTGGAGGTGTTGCAGGGGACGAAGTTAGCGATTTTCTTGCAAGGGCAAGGCCATTCAGTTGGTGGTTTCGTGAGGGAGCAGCTGGGCTAACGGTTCAGGCTGGACCGGCAGAAGGCCATGGGCCAGCTTGTGGTTCCATTTGAACCGATTTTCTACCCTAGTTCAGGCTCTGGATGAAATCGACAGCAGTGGAACATGGGGAACACCTCTGAAAAGTTGAAGGGAATGAGGCAGGGACTGTCGAGCATGCTTTTCTTCTGGGTGGTGACAAAGAGAGTGTCTCCTCTTTGGTGTTGATATATAGAGAGGGGACATGATATGGGAGAGTGGCCGATTTGAGCTGGTGGCCGAGAGGGAGATCTAGACAGAGGGAGAGACAGAAGTGAGAACAATGTTCTAGCAGAGAGGAGTCGCTCGGGTGTGCTGAGCTTCTGAAGATGACTGGCAGAACAACTATCTGGAGAGCTAGAACCGAGAGTTGAAGTCAGTGAGGGGAAGTTGTGCATGACCGAGAAAAAATGGGAAAGGAGGGAGCTGTGCTTCGGATGTGTTGAGTCGTGAGTCCCCTTATTGGTAAGGATTTCTCCTTGACTGTTTTGGTGTGTTGATTATGTTTTTGGATGGAGTTTGACTATTCTGTTAAGTTGTTGGATGATAAGTATAAGAGTTTTAGTAATTTCTCTCTGATAATGAATTGGATTGATGTAAACGTGAGACATATGTTGTGTTCTTTGGAATGAGCCGTTAGTTCAAGTTGAAGAGGTCAATATTCTGTCACTTGGAATAGCATCATGTAATGTATATTTTTACACTCTGATGGTTGATTCTGAAAAGCATCTATATGTTAGATTTGGGTCATGGGTTTGTGTACTCATTTGGTTGTGCTCTGTTGATATTAGTTTAGCTACTGCCTCTGTTGGATTTAGTTCTAAATTTTTGTGAATGGGATCAATCTATTGGATCAATTGTTGGATGCTCATGAACTGCTCTGTTGATTGGAAAGTTACTGCTTCGATAAGACTAGGAAATATTGATAATTGGTATTAATTTGTGAAGGTATTAAAAAGAAGAAGAGGAATAACGATGAAGTGTGAACGCGTGATAAAGTTCAAGGTAAGGAACTTGGGTGTGTCTTGGCCATTTGGAGGCTCTACACCATAAGTAGTGTGCATGAGTAGTATTGTGTTCTTTGAATGATATCCTATTGTTATTTTCTTGGATTGATAGGGTAGATTATTGTTAGCTTTGTGATATTGCTTGGTTAATATGACTGCTATTATTCATTGTTGGTATTCTTTACTGTTAAGTGATATTGTTAGTTTTGTTATAAAGACTTAAATAATGGATGAACGAGTAATAGACAATTGATGAACGAGAAATGCTTAGATAATGAACGAGATAGATGAGTTAAGTGCGAATACATTATTATGAGTTGTTCTTTATAGTTTAATTTCTGTTTAGTTATTAATTTCAAGCGGCTATGTATTTCATCATTGTTCTGCTGCCATTGGTTTGTTTTACTTTCATAACCTAGTATTAGTACTTGTGATAATGAACATACAATTTGATTAGGATAATTAGCTAGAATAATAATGGTGATTCTATTTGAGCATGTTTAAGTAACCAGTTATCTAATTCAATTGTTAATCACATCATTGAGCACGTTAACTAACTAAGATAATAACGATAGATCTAAGTTATGTCATGTTTATTGGATTGAGCATGTTACTTTATTAACTAACTTAATAGTCGTGAAATAGCCAATTCGTGCATACTTAACTAGTTGTGTAAGTTAATCATCAAGTATGTTAATTAACTTAATGAGTGTTCCATTAATAATTAGTCCAAGCATGTTTACTGCGATAATCAATCAATCCACGATGACTAGTTAACAACGATAATTAAGTATGCTTGAATTATTAGAATAGAAGTATGTAATCAGAGCATGTAAATTGATTAGGATAACTACTTGGCATAATAATTGTAATTCTACCTGAATATGTTAGTTTACTCTTATTAAGTAATACGAGCATGTTTAACTAGTTGTGTAATAAATAACCAATCCTTGAGCATGTTTAGTAATTAGTATGTTGAATTAATTGAGCATGTCCGCATGTTAATCTATTCAAGCATGTTTAATCGATGACTAAACCTTGAGTATGTTAACTAATTTGTTGAACATGTAATTAACTAGGATAATAACTAGACTATTAAATATAACATGTTTGAATAATTAAAATAAAAGTATGCTTAATCAATTAGAATAAGGATTTTCAATTTATAAGCATGTCTCCGTTATTCGTTGTCTACAGATTCAATCCTAGCAGTCAATTCCAAGCGAGGGATGTCTTTCCTCTATTCAACGGCCATTGACAATCGACCACCATCACCCGATAATTATTCCAATGACCGTCCGTCTTCCATCATGTAAGAGGGACATCCCTCGTCTGCCGATAATTTATGTCAATCGTCTCCGTTCGACAGTCCTTGGCTTCAACGAAACGGAGGCGTTGACATCGACAACTTTGAACAGGAAACGTGACTGTGAAGTCTCCGACGAGAATTTTTCATAGTTCAGAGTTTTAGTTGTTAGCAAAATTTCTTCATAGTTAGACTTTTCATTTATCCCAAACTATAGGGTCTGCAATGTTAATTTCCCAAAAAGAAATTAAACAAACAAATTCTATATTTTGAGGTCAGCGACAACGGACGTCCCTTAATACTAAAAGATGACATCATTCAGCATTGAGGGACGTCCGTGGATGCTAGTGGACGTCCATTAATGTTGAGATACGACGTCTTTTAGTTTTGAAAGACATCCTTCAACTTACCACAGACGTCCCTCATTGACACGGACATCTATCGAAAGTTGAAGGACAATTGTTGTGGTTTGAGGGACATCTATTTTAAGTTGAGAGACGTCTGTTATAAGTTGAGGGACGTTTGTTGTGAGTTGAGGACATTGTTGGACATCTCTCAATGCTAAACGACATTGTTTCTCTATAATCATATCCTACGACCGTCAGCAGCCTTGGACATCCATCATCTTATCTTAAATGTCCTGATGGACTACGGGTTCACTCTATTATTGATCAAGCTTCAAAGAATATCATGAAGTTATTTAAGGTTAAGCATAGGTGGAAGTTCAAGAGCAATGAAAGAGAAATTGAAAGACTTTGCAAAAACTGTCTTCCTTTTGACCTCTTATGCATATTTGACTATTTTGGCATCTCAAATGATATCATTTCAAAATGTGTGCTTCATGAAGATTGTAGCTGACTTCCAAAGCTTTCTACATGAGTTGGATCACTAAATTTAGACTTCATTTGCTATGTCAAAACCCCACAAAACAAAGAGCTAAAGTTAAGGAAAGTCCAAGTGTCCAAACTTGGAGAGTAAGGAAAATCAAAATATGGAGACCATCCAAGTGGAAACTTTTAACAAAGAATAGCTGTCAAAAACCTCTAGACTTGGAGAAGAAGAAAGAAAGATATTAATTAAATAATCTTTTAGTCAATTAGCCTAATTTCTATTAAGTAGAAAATCGAACAACTTATTCTATGAATCGATTAGGGTTATTATTGTTTAATTAATTTATTATTATTTTATGCTTTGTAATTGGCTATATAAATTCACCTTATGTACATGTTTAAAATGATTGAAGTTTGAATACAAAATAGTTTTTGCTAATTTCGAAATTGGAGTGATTCCTTTTTCAAAAACTTTGGTGAGTTACATCCAAAGTTCTTCTTGTGTGAGTTATATAACAAGGCAGGATCTCACTTAGGCTTAAGTGAATTTCTTTAGTGGAATCCATAGCCCTACTCTCTAGGGAAAGGTCGTGTGAAGTGGTGTCCAACCATCCATCAAGTCTCCATCCGCAAAGTCATCAAAAGGGAGTGCAAGCTGTCCTACTTTCCAAATCTGACCACCTAGAGTTTTTTTAGCATATCTCATAATTCTTGAAGGTTATTTCCAAAGTTATTAAAGAGTTCTTTTTGTTATTTATTCTAGAAGATGTGGTCCAAATTTTAGCTCAAAAGAATCTAAGACGAAGAAGTTATGCATGTTCAAAGTTCACTTTCCAAAACTGAAATTCTGCCAATTTAAGGAAAGTGGAGATTAGGTCGCCTAACACAACCGAATCCTGCAACCGCAATTTGACTGAAATGAATCTATCATATTTTTCCATTTTCTGTATGCAACGCTCAATCAAATCTTGCGACTGTAGCTCGACCACAAGGCCAAAAAACAACCACCTTTGGTTGATTAACACATTTAGCAATTATCCTACTTCTTCTACCAATTGTTCAACACTTCTTCCACATATTTTCAAGTTATATTCTAATCCCCTTCGGCTAGTGCATCACGGCCATTCCCAGCAACGAACGTCCCTCATCTTGAAAGACATCCCTTATATGTTGAGCAACCTTCAATTCTGCCTATGTAAGCCAAAAGGACGTCTGTTGAGACCTAGCTGATTTCCGAGCGACATTTCAACTTCCTTAAAGCAACAACAACCCTCATCCTTATAATGGCCTCAAGGACGCTCCTCTTCATAGATCAGCCTTGGACATCCCTTGTCGTTGAAGGACATCTGTTGTTGATCCTTGGACGTCCCCATTGGACAGTCTTTGATAGGAACATGACTGCGGCATTTGTCTCAACCTTTTTTTTATGAGAAACATGACTGTGAGGTTTGCATCGTTTATTTTTCATAGTTCAAGGGTTTAGCTGTCCACAAAATTTCTTCAAGGTTTAGCGTGTTGCTAACCCCCAAGTCTAGGGTTTGTTTTGTTCATTTCTAAAAAAAAATGTAATTAGAATTATTTACATATTAAATATTAAATTATTTTTTTAAAACATATCAAATCTCAATCTTTCAATTATCATCAATTTAGACAATACTGTCAATTTATCGTTGAATTTAGTATGTGCATACCCTATTTTTCATTTAAAAATGTGTTTTAATCTAATTTTTAATCACTCGGGCTATTTCAAACTTTATCAAACAATTGATAGAGTTCGAAGTTATCGAATAAGAGATCGATAGAGTTCAAAATCAAATTAGAAATTATGTTAAAACATTGATTATCTAACGCCCATTTTGAAAATCTTATATTTTAAATTCAAAAGCATATTTTGGTATTTTCACAATTAATTTATATATATAAATTACTTGTGAAAATAGAAAAATATGCTTTTGAAAAACAAACAATCTCCTCATGTTCTTTTGAAATGAAAACTACAACGGAAAACTTCTTGTAATACAAATAGGTTATCGAAATCTATAACCTCCATAAAATGGTTTCAACATAAAGCTGAAATTTAAAACATAAAACATGAAGGTTAATCATTCACAACATAAAAACCATTTACAGAGTTTATCATTTCATGTTTATCAATACTATTTCCTTTCAAAGGCCTTTCATTTTAAAAGCCAACTCTTCAGTTAATCGTCTCAACAACATCGAGTGTTCATCACAAATATGTACATCAACTGTTGCTTTCAACTAATTCCATCATTGGGTATCTCAACGAAAACTTCCTCAACTATAACACAAGGTTCAAACTATGAGTCTAATGCTCAGTAAGTAGTGAATATAAACATCCATAAAGTAAAAACACAATCCCTATAGGTAATGATCCAGTTTTCGTACATTTTAAAAACGTACAATTTGAAAGACTTTTCTTTATAAATTGCGTAGCAAAAAAATTCTTTTTGTTTTACAAATCAAATATCTTTACAAATACAAAATCATTTACATTCATTTTTATTTTAACCTTTAGCTTAGCCAGCCACAAGGTCCGTAATGCGCAAATCCTCCATCAACTACTTCTTTCCTTGTTACCATGCATACCTACATCTCAAGACTTAAACTATGAGTCTAACGATCAGTAAGAGATAGTAAATATGCAATGCTTATGCTATGAAGCTTTATAAAACGTATGCTCATGTTGTTTATTTCAAAAAAGAACATATCTTTTCTGCTTATCAATTATGGCCACAATATTCTAGAACATTAGAGATTATTAATCAGAGAGAAAAGTTGCATCATGGGGTCTATCTTGGGCAAAATCGTCACTCAATCCTGACAAGGTATTAGTTGCATCATCTCGTTATTCTCCCAAGTAGTACTGTCACTGATCTCCCCAACCTCCAACCCTATTTAAGTACATTTTTCATTTACCTTTAATGATACAATGGGTAATCATACAACCCAAATGAATGTTGTCCGCTTTGGGTGATCAGCCCGCACAAACTTGTTCTTAGGCTAGCATCCTATACCACTAGCCCAAAACACATCCACTTGGTATGTATGAGTACCCATTTATCATTTTCAAAACATATGCATGAGAAATCATTTTCATAACGTTTTCAAAACCATGATGCATGAGTATGCTTGCACACAACTTAGCATATTCTAGCGTATCATCAATTCAACCACAAAGCATGATCATAATCCTTAACTTCAAGTCTATTAAACATGAATTATCAAAGCATAAAACAGCAAACCAAACAACATATCAAAGCAATACATCCTCAAAGTCATAACATGATCAAAACCTATTTTCTATCAATCACAATCATCAAGCATCAAATCCTCGAGCAACAACATGATCAATTGCATACTTAGGGATGAGCTATAACTAACGTGACCATGCTGTAATTACATAACCATCAAGGTAAACCAGAGAGAAATTCTCAATCAATATAACACTAACCTCAACAGATTCTTACCAAAACAGAGAGTGAACAAATAGCAAATTCCAGTCAACACAACAATATTCTTAATAATTTATCAAAGCAGTAAATTATCGTGGCCAATTCAAATCAACAAAACATTTCCTCAACCAATTATTTCCAGTAGAGAGAAACCAACCGAACCTTATTCTCAACAAACTTTATCAATAATACAACGACAGAGAGCAATTGCAACACTATCATCCAAAGATTGTATCAAAACAGAAACTGAAGAATCCCCTCCTTTCTCTTCTTCTTCTTCTTCATAGCTTCACGGTCCTCTCAAAAAATTCACCTCTCTCTTTCTCTCTAAACTTTCTTTCTCTTTTCTGGCACTTCCTTTCCCTTCTTAAATAAAGCTAATTTTCCCTTCTCCAACCACGCAACCATGAAGTGGCATCTCCAGAAACAATGCCTTGGTGAATCATCACCATTGCATCCACTAGAAACATGACATTCAGCTTATAACAGGTGAATCTTCGCATTACCGGTTGATCAAGCTCTTCAAATGATCGACCACAACATAACATGCAAAACAGACGCTGAATAATCTTTGTGAAAATCGGTTGATCGTCCACTACACATGATCAACCACAAATCCACATTTTACACTCTGTACTAATCATGTTCGACCGCGACATTTCTTCTAATCGAACACAAATACGAAAACTTCACAATTCTTGAAGAAGCTGATCGATCACCAACACACACATCCAAACAACCGAACATTCCTTATTTCTTGTATGCAATAATTTGCCCTGAAGTCATTTGACCATTCATCCACCATGACTGACCGCTACATATGATGTGCCACGAATCCCCTCTAATCATCATAAAGCAAGATTATTCTCTTATGATAATTTTAGTGTTTATTTTGAAGGTGTTCAAAGGAGAAATAGGATGAATTACATTCATCTAGCAATCAAATATATTATGGTTTTCTTCAAGATGGAGCACAAGTGGAAGATAAATCTTAAGATTGAAATACTTGTGGCAACATGCAAAATCATTGATCAAACCTCTGAGCACTACTTTGCAATTTTGACAACTTTAAAGAGCTTATATAAAAAAGGTCTCTTCATAACAATTGTAGCTAACATCCCAAAGATTCCAAAATGAGCTTTTTTGTTCAAGTTTGAATTTTTTTACTATGCCGAAGGGCCTCTGAACAATGGGTTTTGTTTCTGTTCAAGTGGCTCAATTTCACCTACCCACATTAGAGGCCCAATTCAATTTAAAGTCCACCCTTTGACTCAAAATGGAGGCACAACTAAAGAAATAGATCTAGAGATGTCAACACATGTGCTTAAATGGCATATTGATGAGGGATCCAGCCATGATAAAGAAGGGCCACAAATTTGAATTCATTCAAATTAGAATGAATTTTAAATTCATTCAAATCTTTACTTATCTTTCATTTAAGTTATTTTAAAATTTTCCTAGATAGTTTAAATTTAAGTTATTTTAAATTTCAAAAAGATAGATAAGGGTTGGTTAGGAATACCTATAAGTCAATCCTCTTACTGGTAGAATTGCTTTCATGATGGGCTATAAATACCCAACCAAACTCGTTAGAAATTTTTTAGTTTTTTATAAATAAAAATCATTTTAGCTTTGGCTATCTCTTCTCTCTTTTCTTAGATTGTTGATGATCCTTCGATTGAAAAACTAGAATCAAGTGTTGTGAGAATTACTTGATTTTTAGCTTCTTGCAAATCTTTTAGCCAATTTCGATTGGTGAAGTTGTTCGAAGTTTACAATCAAACTCACGTTCTTGTTGGTGAGAATTCCCTTTTTGATTCATTCAATGAGGAGTTCTTTGGAGGAATAGAAAAATAGTAAAGGAGCAATTTTCTCAAGCCAACCGGTCGATCAAATTGCCACCTTGATCGACCGTCATTTCAGCCGCTGTCCAAAATCAGCAATTTTTCTTCCAGAAGGTAGACCACCCCGGCTGACTATCCTCGACCGTCGCAGTTTTTCAACGCAGAGGTTGACTGTCATTATGACAGATTGGTGCTGAAACTCGACCACTGTTCATCCCATCGACCGCTAGATCGACCAATTTCTTTGCAACTCGTCACCAAGCTCAACATCTCTTCCGAAGGTCGACCCTTTTTGCCTTCCAACCTCATCCGAGGCTTCCTTTTTTGCATCATTTGGTATCAGAGACAATTATTCAATTCTACATGGTGACAAGAGGCTACAATTATGATATGGATTACATGACGAAAGAAGATTTACGGGCTTGGATTCCTATTTTAACCAGGTCTGAATGGCCATAACATTACATAGGATGGAAAGAAGAAGTTGAAGGAATTATTCAAAGTTCTTATTTTTCGGAGAAGACTATGGTGAGAATTATTTCTTCAAGGATCAGAGAAATAGCTTCAATGTGGTGGAGTAAATTGATTATTAAATGAAGAAGAGATGGAAAAGAAGATATCAACACTTGGAGCTCGATGAAGAGATGCTTGAGAAGAAAATATGCTCTAGGGCTTATCAATACTTTCCCACCACTTACAAGGTACGATACGAGATTTTCCAATAATCTACAAGCTCAATTCAATAAAATAAATGCTTCATTGGATGAGATAGTTCAACAAGTTGACATGTTGAGTTCAAGCCTTGCACACTCTCCACCTTTGTATACACAAGACCATATTAAGGTATTAGAAAAAACCCTAGTGGCGGAGGAACAATTTGAAGATTCTATAATACCACAAGAAGGGCTGTTATTATCTTGTGATTCCCATAGCCTGGAAGAAGATTTTTATGAAGAAATAGCCTCTGAAAGTCAGTGGCTCGTGAGTGAAGAACTAACTCTAGAAGAGAAAGAAGTGAAAGCTCAACATATAGAGGGCAAAGTTGACTCCTTGATGACAACTATTGAAGAAGAAGAAGAGGTAATAACAATAAAGGAGGAAGAAGAGTCCATATTATATGTGCAAGAGGGGCCTTTATTATTGGTGATCCATGGAAACCCCTCCATACATCTCAATAGTGATGACGTATGCTAAAGGGTGAATATTTTCCAAAATCGATGCCTAATCAAGGAAAAAGTGTGTTCTTTAATCATTGAAGGTGGAAGTTGTACTAGTGTGACTTCCACAGATCTTATGGAAAGATTGAAGTTAGAGACTACTGAACGTTCTACACCATACCAATTGAAGTCGCTCAATGATCATGATGAAGATATCAAGGAAACAAAGCAATCTAAGATTCCATTATCTATGAGAAAATATAAAGATGAATTGCTTTGAGATTTGATACCAATGAATGCATACCACTTGTTACTTGGACACCCTTTGGCCATTCAACAAAAGGGTCATGTTTGAGGGAAGATTGATTAAATTGGTTCCTCTTCGTCCGAATCAGATTGCTAAAGAACTCTAATTGAAGGAAAAAAGTGCACTTTTATTAATAAATTTGGAGTTGGAAACAAACAAAACAATCGATACTATGCCAAAGAGGTACATATTATTAAATACATTATTTTTGGATTCTCATAATTGGATGGACTAAGCGACTTCATGATATTGATACTTAAAGGAAGGATTTTTGTTAAGATGAATGATCCTTGGATTTATAGCAAAGAAGATTTTGTTTTATTGCACTTGAGGAAGAAGTTTGTTGCTAATCAATTGAAATCTGATCTTATGCTACAATCTGTTTGGTTTCAAAAGTTATTGGAACAGTTTATTAATTATGCAAACAACTTCAAGTATTTGGAAGATTTTGGAGTCTTTGCCACTACCACATTCCAAGAATTATCACTTTACTTTTGTGAAGAAGACTATGGGGGAAAGCTTCTAGATTTGAGGTCAAATCCTCTTCAACCCAGGAGGATGATGTGTCACAGATCCCCTCCAATCATCATAAAGGAAGATTATTCTCTAATGATAATTTTAGTGTTTATTTTGAAGGTGTTCAAAGGAGAAAGATGATGAATTACATTCATCTAGCAATCAAATATATTATGGTGTTCTTCAAGATGAAGTACAAGTGGAAGATAAAACTCATGATTGAAATACTTGTGGCAACAATTGTTAATCCAACCTCTGAGAACTACTTGGCAATTTTGACAACTTTAAAGAGCTTATATCAAAAAGATCTTTTCATAACAATTGTAGCGGACAACCCAAGGATTATAGAATGAGCTTTTTCGTTAAATTTGAACTTTTTTACTATGCCAAAGGGCCACCGAACAATAGGCTTTGTTTCTATTTAAGAGGCCCAATTTCACCTACTCACAATAGAGGCCTAATTCAATTTGAAGCTCACCCTTTGATTCAAGATGGGGCACGACTAAAGAAGTGGATCTAGAGATGTCAACACATATGCTTAAATGACATATTGATGAGGGATTCGCCCATGATAAAGAAGGGCCACAAATTTGAATTCATTCAAATTAGAATGGAATTCAAATGCATTTCAAGTCTTTACTTATCTTTCATTTAAGTTATTTTAAAGTTTTCCTAGGTAGTTTAAATTCAAGTTATTTTAAATTTCAAAAAGATAAATAAGGTTTGGTTATGAATAACTATAAGTCAATTCTCTTACTAGTAGAATTGCTTTTATGGTGGGCTATAAATACCCAAACAAACTCTTCAGAAGTTTTTAGTTTTTGATATATAAAAATCTTTCGAGCTTTGGCTATCTCTTCTCTCTTTTCTTGGATTGTTGATGATCCTTGGATTGAAAAACTAGAATCAAGTGTTGTGAGAATTACTTGATTTTTAGCTTCTTGCAAATCGTTTAGCCAATTTCGATGGGTGAAGTCGTTCGAAGTTTGTAATCAAACTCGTGTTCTTGTTGGTGAGAATTCCCTTTTTGATTCATTCAAGGAGTTCTTTGGACAAATAGAAAAATTATAGATGAGTAATTTTTCCCTAAGCCAACCGTTCGATCAAAACGCCACCTTGATCAACCATCGTTTCAATCGCCATCCAAAATCAGCAATTTTTCTTCTGGAAGGTAGACCACCCCGGCTAACTATACTCGACCGCTGCAGTTTTTTCAACGTAAAGGTCGACCTAATTGGTGCTGAAACTCGATCGCCGTTCATCCCGTCAACCACTAGATTGACCAATTTCTCTGCAATTCGTCACCCAGCTCGGCCTCTCTTCTGAAGGTCCACCCTTTTTGCCTTCCAACCTCATTCGAGGCTTCCACTTTCATGTCAACATAACAGAGAGCCCTTGTTTACTTATTTTGCACGTAATCTGGTCTATCAATTCCCTCCATTGATCGACCACTCTCACAGCAGACATCTCATAATCCCATAAAACACTACTCCTCCACAACTACAGCATAAACTACCATATTAACACATAATACAATATCAATATGCCCAAATCAATTCCAATAATCATCAATAATTATTCTAGACTTAACATGATAAATTCAGGGTATTACATTATATGCATGCATGTTATGACAGATTCTCTTATATCTTTTCTTTCTTAAACTTTTTTTCTTTTCTTTCATCTTCTGTTCTTTATCTTTTCAAAACTGAGTTGACTTGGCCATGGAACACCGACCACTAGTTTCTAACCTTTGACAGACAGATCCAAAATCAATCAAGTCATCCGTTAGCTACCATGCACATTGATGCGCGATGACCCATCACCTCTTGTAAATCAACTCCGACATCAATCAAATGTTTTGCTAGGTCGTGCACATCAATGCATTACAATCCTACAACCTTTGGCAAGACAACCCGAACATCAATAGAAAGCTTCGCTAGCAGTCATGCACATCAATGTTTTATGACCTCAACACCTTCACCTCGTATGTCCCGACATCAATCGGAAATAAACTAATAGGCTTATGTACCCACAAGTCCACCCTTTTGGGACAGTCTGTCATCCATACCCATTCATGTATTGACTTCTTCTTTTATCTTTCTTACATACAATCATCCAATACTTAACATACAACACATCCTTGATTCATCATCATTGGATTGAAATAGAAACATCATCTAACAGTATATTTCAAACCAATCAACTGGCACTCAAGCCACCATAAATACGCTAGAGCAGAAAATATCATTTAACATTAGAATACAAACAAATCAACAGATCCTAAATCCACATTACCATTAAAACAATATATATCATCAAGAATAGAAAGCCAATACTAACCTCATATATATATATATATATAATTATTTGATGCGGATGTATTCCTTTCCATGGATACCCATCATTAGTGGATGCACAACCCGAATGACGATGTTTTTCCCTTCTACTTATCTACTGCAAATGTATTCCTTTCCCCAGATTCTTGTCATTAACGGATACTTAACCTGAACAACGATATTTTTCCCTTCTATTTATCCATTGTGGATGTGTTTCTTTTTGCGGATCCTCAACATTAGCGAAACCTAAACTGAATGATAACATTTTCCCTCCTACTTATCTAATGCAGATGTGTTCTTTTCCACGAAAACTCGTCATGAGCAGATACTCAATCTGAACAACAACATTTTTCCTTTCTACTTATCCATTGTGTTCCCTTCCATGGATGTTCCTTGTTAACAAATATCTTAACTCCACAACGACGTTTTACTAATTTTTTCCTATCCGCCACAAACGTGTTCCCTTCCGTCGACTTATTCTATACCCTTTGAAGGATGCTTATCCTTGTTTTCCATCAACCTCTAAACCCCCCATTTCTCTAGCTGTACAACCCTCCACTATTCTATAAACTTACAACAAAGTTTGATTCCCTACCTTCTATGAATATTCACTAGATAAAATATCTTGAACCACTTGTTTTAATCCACCATACTATAAAATCGTAAATTTAACTAAGTGACATAAAATACTTTGATGCATTGCATAAATATATTTAAAATATATATTCTATTTAGGAAAAATCTTAGTCACTACAGATAAAATGGAATATGTGATTTATAATGTAAAACCCCAATAATATTTTTCCTACATACGCGATGTAATTAAATTTTGAGATAATTAATATATTACGTTGCGTGACGATACATGTTAATTTATTATGGGTATATATGGGGTAAATATTGATAAATACTTGAAGTGTGAAAAATTGGGAATAAAATAGATAATGGCGAATTCGGGCGCAATGAAGAAATGTGGAGTCGATGATTTCAGATGCACGCGGATGAAGAATGTCGTCCGAAAAAGCATGGAATGACGTCCCCGAGTTTTGGGACGATGCAGGACGATGGCAGACAAATGAAGTTTGAATCTGTCCAAATTTTTGGACATTTAGAATGAAGGCGGACGACGGCGGATGATAGCGGACGAGGAATGATTGCATCTGTCAAATTTTTGGACAGATTCAAACGCACATGGACAAAGGCGAGGAAGTAGCCCTTCATCCAAAAATGTAGTTCTAACAGTGACAATGAGGATTTCGGACGCACGCGGACGAGGCCAGGATGACTCCCCTCGTCCCAAAAGTCCCAGTTATGCAAATAAATAGGGTTTAAATAATAGAACCCTTTGTCATTTTGTCATTTAAAATCCACTAATATGACAGAGGAGTACCCTCCCCCATGCCTAGACACACGCCTCTCCATACCTTTTGGTGTACGAATGTCGTCTCCAGGTAAGGCTCTACGATTTAAGCTAGTCTTCTCTACCTCTCTTCTGCATTCAATCTTCCCTACGAGTGATAGTGCCCTCTAGAGAAAAATCTTGTGTGTTCTGGAGATTTGTGTGAGTCCGTGTGTTTCTTCAAAGTGATACGTGAGTGAAGTGTGAAAGTGAGGTTCTGTAAGCTAAGGGAACGTAAAGGTTGAGCTGGGTTGCTACTACTTTACTGTCCGTGAGGAAATTCTTCAACAAGGGTAAGAAATGGGTAGAGTCTTGGCCAGTGCAGGCCCTACCCACAAGTAGTGTGCGTGTGTTCCTTTGTTGTTGATATTCTGTGTATTTTATTTTACTGCATTTCAAATTCCTGATAGAGAAACTGCTAAATGCTATTGCTAAGATTATGATTCCTAACTTTAAGCTCTATGATATGAACTAATGAATTGCTACGATATGAATTGATGAACTGAAGATCACACTAAGTTATGTTAAAGCCTTGTAGTGTAGAATGATGAATTGAAGATTACACTAAGTTACGTTAAGCATGAACAAGCTATGAGTTATTTCATTGACGATGATTCTATTCTGTTGGATCTCTTCTTATCAATAGATGCTAGTGCTAAATATATTGTCTTGTTATTGCTATCGTGTAAAACTCTCTGTGTTAACTAGAATTGTTATTTCCTTAATCTGAGCATGTGTATTTAACTAGGTTAATATTTATAACAATGAACTAAATTGTTAGCTCAGTTGAAATTATACCATTAAACCATGTTTTACTTTCAGACGTACACTATCGCTAGTCCATCTGCTTAGAATCGATTTATGCCATTAATGTTTAGCGATATATCAAGTATGTTTCCATTTAATTGTTACATTCATATCTATCTAATATTAAAAGCATGCTAGTTCGCTATTACGTTCGCTGTTTATATCTGTCTATTTAATTACCGGTTAAAAACATGTTAGTTTACTATTACGTTCGCTATTTAATTCGTTATTAGAAGCATGATAATTTGCTGCTATGTTTGCTGTATATTTCGCTTTCAGAAGCATGTTATTTGTATTCGCTGTTTCCATTCATTGTTGTAATTGTTCTCTTATATTCGTTTTAATTTCTGTAATTCATCTATATGCGTTGTTCAATTATCGCTATGTTATATTGTATCAACATGTATCATGATAATAAAAACAAGTAAGGAGTGTCACCTTGGGGGTGGTACTCACATGCATTATGTGAGAAAAAATGATAAATGAAAAGAATGAATAAAAGAAAAGAAAATGGGGAGTTGGGGGATGGAGGGGTAGTTCGGATCTAACCTAGCATATAGGCTTACACCCCTCCCTTGTCAGGAACGGTACTAACTACCCGCAGGAGGTTAGAAGCCGACCATGACTATTCTCTCACACATGGGTTCCTCAATCTTCCGCTCAATGTATGAGTAATGAATGAATGAACGAAAGTAAAGAAAAGATTGGTTTGTGGCGGTACCCATTCTAAAAAGAACTAAAGAGAGGCATAAAACATATTGCATAACCCAACTCCTTACTGGGCCTTTAGGCTCACGTATTACTTGTGGTGTAGAAAATGAGATGGTAATGCCAGGAGCAGAGGAGGATGCATTTCCCATGGCGCCTATTGATTATCCAGACGAATCGCTACCCGAGAAAGATGTGGCTCAAAAGAAAAAGAAAGTAATTACTATTTTGAAATGGTTTGCTAAATAACATGGTTTTGTAAATTATTAACTCTTATCCTAACCTTCAAACCATGTTTTGAGCGATAGTTAGATTTTCGCTTTTAACTCTAAACTTTATTTAACACATTTACTGTTTCCGCTTACTCTGATTTAATTACGCTCTTTAGAATTCCATGTTAGACTTAAGTTTTCCTCTTACACATTTTAAGTAAATAAAAAGAAAAATTTTTACATGGAAATTTAAAGAGAAAAGTTAAGCTAAGAAAGAACGGATTTGATGCGGGCCGTTACAGTTGGTATCAGAGCCATAACTACTCTCGTGTGATTCACCGTGAATAACCCAAACTCATCGAGCAATTCTCCTCTAACTCTAAGTTTAGGTTTATGCTATTGAACTGTTTTTCCCTTTAACTTATTAAGCTACAGTATGAAAATGTACGAAAACGTATGAAAACGTATAGGATTATGAATGACTAAAATGTCTCCCTTAAACTAATTGAGAAACTATATAGGATTATAAATGGCTAGGAGGGGAATGGGAAATGTGTCATGTAATGAGCAGGGGCCCCGAGCACTCAGACAGTGAGAGGATCATGGCTGAGACGAGGCTCTCAATCGTATAGCTACGGTTGTGGAGCAGCAATCTCAGCAGATGGAGCGACAGTTTCAATTCATGGAGCAGCATTTCTGATACATGGAGAGATTTATGAGGCAAGATCACAGAAATGGTAATGGGAATCAACGGCCAATACCGATTCAGCCGGTTCAAAGAGAAGCCGGATGAAAAAAATTCCAAAGGCTCAAGCCCCCTGTTTCAATGAGAATATCTCAGACATTACGGGAGCAGAAGAGTGGATACGCTCCCTGGAGGACAAATTCGCCTATGCAGATATCGGCGAGACAGAGAGGGTCAAGTGTGCCACCTATTTGTTGACGCACGAGGCGCAATTTTGGTGGGGCACAGTCAAGTCCTCCTGAGATGTTTCAGCCCTCACCTATAAAGATTTCAAAGAGCTATTTAATGAGAAGTATTTCAACCATACCGTTCGTACCCAGAAGTTGATGGAGTTTATACGCCTGCACCAAACAAAAACCATGGTAGAGTATGCTCAGCGATTTAAAGCCCTATCCCATTATGCCCCTCATTTGGTGGCAACTAAAGAGCATAAAGCCCACCATTTTATCTAGGGACTGAATATAGAAATGTTGGAAGGAGTCATCGGGGCTGGCACTGAAAATGTCACGTATTCAAAAATTGTGGCGAGAGCCTTAGCTGTTGAGGGAATAAAGTTCATGGCAGCTAGACAGAGGAAAGCTAGCCAGAGAATGTGGAAGGCAAATTCTAACCAGCACTCACGAAGCGGTCCATCAATGGACCGGGGATCTAAATGACCTTCTGAGAGTGGGGCACAGCAAAGACCGGATAAAAGACCAATGAGACAGACACCCATTGCCCCTCAACCCAATGTTTGTCCGAAATGCAAGAAGGTGAATTGTTGAGAATGTCTGGCTGGTTCTGAGAAGTGTTTTTCGTGTGGGAAGTAGGGTCATGTTATCAGAAACTGCCCAAACCTACTCGGAGGACAAGGAGGAGTGACCCTGTGAGTCTTTGCTATGTATGAACCCGACCAGGACGATGAGTAGCCAGCAGTTGTAGCAGGTACACCTAATTTTATGCAAGAATTGTTTATATGTGATATTAATCATTCCCTAGTTGAATTAGGAGATCTTACCTTAGAATAAACAAGTTACCTAATCCTGACAGAGACAATCTATGTTAATAAGTGTGTTACTTACGTCCTATTCAACTCGGGTGCTACGCACTCGTTTATTTCCACAAAGTTCTGTGAACGAACGAATTGTTTCTCTAGTAGCGTGAACTATATGTATCGCGTGTTGTTACCTTCTGGTGACCGTTTAATTAAAAACAAAATTCTTAAATAATATGCAGTGGAGATAAATGCCCGTTTATTTCAGGCCAATTTAATTATTATGGACCTAAAGGGATACAACGTCATCATCGAAATAGATTGGCTATCTACACACCACGCGATCATCCATTGTAAGAAGAGGGAATTATGTTTTTGCCCTCCGGGTGGCGAGATACACACTTTCCGAGGAACCAAGGAGAAAGGAAAATTGGCCATCATCTTTGCGCTCAAGGCAGATAAATTACTGAGGAATGGATGCGATGGGTTCCTGGTGAATGTGATTGATACCACCGCAAATCCTAAGACTAAGATAGAGGATGTTGCAATAGTTTGTGACTTCTCAATTGTTTTTCTCGACGATCTTCCCGGTTTACCCCTAGAATGCGAGATCGAATTTGAGATCAACTTACAACCTGGCACTGAAACCATATCCAAAAACTTGTATCGTATGGCGCCAGCCGAATTACTGGAGTTGAAAGTTCAATTGGAGGAATTAGTCACCAAGGGGTTTATTCGCCCGAGCTTTTCTCCTTGGGGCGCACTAGTGCTATTTGTTAAGAAGAAATATGGGACAATAAGAATGTGCATCAATTACAGAGAGCTTAACAAAGTAACGATCAAGAATAAGTATCCTCTGCCAAGGATCGATGACTTGTTTGATCATCTATGTGGTGCCCGGGTATTTTCAAAAATTGACCTCCGCTCAGGCTATTACCAGTTGAAGGTCAAATTAGACGATGTGCCTAAGACTGCATTCCGCACCAGGTACAGGCAATATGAATTCCTGGTTATGTCATTCAGGTTGACCAACACCCTTGTGGCCTTCATGGATCTAATGAACCGGATCTTTCGGGATTATCTAGATAAATTTATTTTCGTCTTCATTGACGATAACTTGGTCTATTCCCGGTCGGAGGCAAAGCATTGTGATCATCTACGAATGGCTCTATCTATTCTTATCCAGCATCAACTGTATGCCAAATTTTCTAAGTGTGATTTCTATCTAAGCAAAGTTGGCTTTCTTGGCCACGTGATCTCAGAAGATGGTATCTCTGTGGACCCGGCAAAGGTACAAGCAGTGACAAACTGAGTACAGCCAAAGAATGTCGGAGATGTGAGGAGTTTCCTTGGGTTGGTCGGATACTACAAGCGCTTTATTGAAGGATTTTCTAAGATCGCTCTACCACTGACTAGTCTAACAAAGAAAAAAAACGCCCGATTTTGGTGGTCTAGTGATTGCGAGAACCGTTTCCAAGAATTGAAGTGCAGATTAACAACTGCCCCCGTTTTGACGTTGCCTGTAAAGGAAGGTGACTTTTGTATTTGCTGCGATGCGTCAAAGAGAGGGCTTGGTGGAGTCCTTATGCAAAAGGGAAGAGTTATCGCTTATGCTTAGCTGTAGTTGTCTTCGCCCTCAAAGTATGGAGGCACTATTTATATGGGCAGCACTGTGAAATTTACTCAGATCACAAAAGTCTTAAATACATATTCACACAGAAGGACCTCAATATGAGGCAAAGACAATGGCTTGAGTTCGTTAAAGACTATGATTATGAATTCAAATACCATTTGGGGAAAGCCAATGTGGTTGCGGTTGCGGATGCTCTCAACCGTAAAGTTGCCTTGATGAGCGTATTATACGAGGAAATGCCTTCTGGACTTCAGAGAGATTTTCAGGAGCTGGATGTGCAGATGGTCCCAACGCAATTGGATGTGATATTATCAAAATTGACCATGATGTCGTCCATACTTGAGCAGATTAAAAAAGCTCAGCAAAGTGATAGTGTATGTGGGACATTCAGATTGAACACAAATCTATCAGAGTTTAGGGATTTCTCTATGTTGGTAGATGGCCTAATCAAGTACAAAAATAGATGGTATGTTCCGAGCAGTACAACCTTGCAGACAAAGATTCTACGAGAAGCTCATTCTTCCAGCTTCTCTATTCATCCTAGTTGTAACAAGATGAACCGAGATCTCAAGGCACACTATTACTGGCCAAAGATAAAGCATGACATTGCGGTGTACATGCCTCTATGCCAGATATGTCAACGGGTAAAAGCCGAACACCAAAGATCAGGTAGTTTTCTTCAACCATTACCAATTCCAGAGTGGAAATGGGAGCATATCACAATGGATTTCATTACAAGCTTGCCCAGAACCGCCAGAAGCCTTGACGCAATCTGGGTGATTGTGGACAGATTGACGAAGGTCTCACACTTCTGGCTTGTAGCCATGACGTACAAAATGAACCAGTTCGCTGATTTATATGTCAAGGAGATTATATGGCTACATGGTGTTCCGATTTCCATCGTGTCGAATTGAGATCCACGATTTATGTCAGTATTTTGGAAGAGTCTCAATAAGGCCATGGGAACTGAACTGCAATTTAGCATCGCCTTTCACCCACAGACAGACGGCCAAAGCTAGAAGCTATCCAGACTCTCAAAGATATGCTTCATGCCTATGTGCTTGAATTCCAGGTCGCATGAGAGAAGATGCTGGCTCTGGTCGAGTTCACATATAATAATAGCTTCCAGACCCCTATAGGCATGACACCGTACGAAGCGCTATATGAGAGAAAGTGCATATCTCCCTTACACTGGGATGAGGCAGGTGAAGCTACTTTTTACGACCCAGAAATAGTACTAAAAACTGCAGAATCTGTGGCCATTATCAAACAAATGATGTTAGCTACCCAGAGCCGTCAAAAGAGTTACTCAGATAATCGACGACGAACCCTAGAATTCAATGAATGAGATAGTGTCTTCCTAAAGATGTCTCCATTCAAAGGCATCGTTTGCTTCGGAAAGAGGGGAAAACTCAACCCAAGATATGTGAACTCCTATATAATCACGAAGAGGATAGGACTTGTTGCCTATTAGTTACAGTTGCCAAACTCTATGGCAGGCATACACAATGTGTTCCACGTGTCAATGCTCAAGAAGTGTCTGGGAAATGCGACTGTATTGAGCCCTCCTGAAGATATCAAATTTCAACCTAACTTGAGCTACAAAGAAAGGCCTATTTAGATCCTCAATTCCAGAGTAAAGGAACTACGACGTAAGCGAATTTCGCTGGTCAAGGTTTTATGGCAGAACCATACAAGCGAAGAGGCCACCTAGGAGAAGAAAGACGACATAAGGGCCAAGTATCCTAAGCTATTTATTTAGATAAATTTTGGGGACCAAAATTTTGTAAGGGGGTTAGAATGTAATACCCCGATAATATTTTTCCCTTATACGGGATGTAATTAAATTTTGGTATAATTAATATATTACATTGCATGACGATACATGTTAATTTATGATGGGTATATATGGAGTAAATATTGAGAAATAATTGAAGTATGAAAATTTGGGAATAAAATGGATAATGGCGAATTCGGACGCAGTGGAGAAATGTGTAGCCGACGATTTCAGGCGCACACAAACGAGGAATGTCATCCGAAAAAGCATGGAACGTCGTCCCCGAGTTTTGGGACAATGCAGGACGATGGCGGACGAATGAAGTTTGACTCTGTCCAACTTTCTAGACATTTCGGACGAAGGCGGACGATAGTGGATGAGGAAGGATTGAATCTTTCCAATTTTTGGACAGATTCAGATGCACGTGGACAAAGGCAAGGACGTAGCCCTTTGTCCAAACACGTAGTTCTAATAGTGATAGTGAGGATTTTGGACGCACGCGGACGAGGCCAGGATGACTCCCCTCGTCCAAAAAGTCCCCGTTATGCAAATAAATAGGGTTTAAATAATTGAACCCTTTGTCGTTTTGTCATTTAAAAACCCACTAATGTGACAGAGGAGTACACTCCCCCATGCCTGGACACACGCCTCTCCATCCCGTTTGGTATACGAAATGTCGTCTCCAAGTAAGGCTCTGTGATTGAGGCCAGTCTTCTCTGCCTCTCCTCTACATTCAGTCTTCCCTACGAGTGAGAGAGCCCTCTGGAGAACAATTGTGTGTGTTCTGGAGACTTGTGTGAGTCCGTGTGTTTCTTCAAAGTGATACATGAGTAGTGTGAAAGTAAGGTTATGTAAGCTAAGGGAACGCAAAGGTTGAGTTGGGTTGCTGCTACTTTGCTGTTCGTGAGGAAATTCTTCAACAAAGGTAAGGATTGGGTAGAGTCTTAGCCAATGGAGGTTCTACCCACAAGTAGTGTGCGTGTGTTCCTTTGTTGTTGATATTCTGTGTATTTTCTTTTACTACAATTCAAATTCCTGATAGAGAAACTACTAAATGCTACTGCTAAGATTATGATTCCTAACTTTAAGCTCTATGATATGAACTCATAAATTGCTACGATACGAATTGATGAACTAAAGATCACACTAAGTTATGTTAAAGCCTTGTAGTATAGAATAATGAATTGAAGATCACACTAAGTTATGCTAAGCATGAACGAGCTATGAGTTATTTCATTGACGATGATTCTGTTCTATTGGATGTCTTCTTATCAATAGTTAATAGTGCTAAATATATTGTCCTATTATTGCTATCGTGTAAAACTCTATGTGTTAACTAGAAATTGTTATTTCCTTAATTTGAGCATGTATAGTTAACTAGGTTAATATTTATAACAATGAACTAAGTTGTTAGCTCAGTTGAAATTATACCATTAAACCATGTTTTACTTTCAAATGTACACTATCGCTAGTCCACCTGCTTAGAATCGATTTATGCCATTAATGTTTAGCGATATATCAAGTATGTTTTTGTTTAATTGTTACATTCATGTCTATCTAATATTAAAAGCATGCTAGTTCGCTATTTATATTACATCCATGTCTATTTAATTACCGATTAAAAACATGTTAGTTTACTATTACATTCGCTGTTTAATTCATAGTAGAAACATGATAATTCGCTGCTATGTTTGCTGTATATTTTGCTTTCAGAAGCATGTTATTTATATTCGCTGTTTCCATTCATTGCTATAATTGTTCTCTTATATTCGTTTTAATTTCTGTAATTCATCTATATGCACTGTTCAATTATCGCTATGTTATACTGTACCAACATGCATCATAATAATATAAACAAGTAGGGAGTGCCACCTTTGGGGTGGTACTCACATGCATTATGTGAGGAAAAATGATAAATGAAAAGAATGAATGAAAGAAAAGAAAATTGGGAGTTAGAGGACGGAGGGGCAGTTTGGATCTAACCTGGTATCTAGGCTTACACCCTTCCCTTGTCGGGAACGGGATTAGCTACCCACAGAATGTTAGAAGCCGACCAAGACTATTCTCTCACACATGGGTTCCTCCATCTTCCGCTCGATATACAAGTACTGAATAAATGAATGAATGAACGTAAGTAAAGAAAAAATTGGTTTAGGGCGATTCCCATTACTTGTGGTGTAGGAAATGAGATAATAATGCCAAGAGTAGAGGAGGATGCATTTCTCTTGGAGCCTGTTGATATCCGGACGAATCGCTACCGGAGTAGGATGTGGCTCAAAAGAAGAAAGAAAGTAATTACTATTATGAAATGGTTTGCTAAATAACAAGGTTTTGTAAATTATTAACTTTTACCCTAACCTTCAAACCATGTTTTGAGCATTAGTTAGATTTTCACTTTTAACTCTGAACTTTATTTAACGCATTTACTGTTTCCGCTTACTCTGATTTAATTATGCTCTTTAGACTTCCACGTTAAACTTGAGTTTTCCTCTTACACGTTTGAAGTAAATAAAAAGAAAAATTTTTACACAGAAAGTTAAAGAGAAAAGTTAAGCTAAGAAAGAACGGATTTGACGCGGGGCATCACATATAAGTATTGAATTTAATAATTAACTTGATAGCTTGTTGGTAACTGAAAGACAAGTTTCGATTTATTCAAAATAATAGTGTAAGGTTTAATTTTTAAATGACCTCAAACAGTAGAATTTAATCTCTATATAACTTGCTAAAATACACTATACTCAATAAAATAATAGAGTAAAATGCAATATAATGTGTATCTAATGTTTTTTAGCAAAACCCTTGTTTTTTTGAGACATTAGCAAAACAGCTTCTGGCCTAATAAAATTTGTTAAATTTTTCACGTTTTTTTGCTCGTTTTAACAATTCGAACTTATCTTGATTTGTTTGATTTCATGCACATGCAATTTTGTACTTGATTTTGAAAGCATATCTTAGTTGGATTATTTTCTAGTTTTTAAAATCAAGTAAGTCAATATAATAGTAGCATATTAAAATAATCATTAGAAGCAAAAAAAACAGTGAGATATTTGACGAATTTTATCATAACTTTAACCATTTTGCTAATGACCTAAAGTCCAAGAGCAATGTTGTTTTAAATTTTTTATTAGAATATTAGTTGTCTTCGTTACCCAAAAATAAACATAGAGGATTATTTATTTATTTGTTCATTGGCTTTATATTTTAATTAATATAAACATTTATCCTATCCCTTAAAATTCATTTTGCAAAAAATACAAAAAAACATTTTCCTGCTCAGCCCAAAAAAAATGGTTAATATGAAAATTTAAGTTTCACCTATACCCTCTAATGCAGTTATTATAAGTAAATAGTGACTTCTAATTTTAACTGACGGAACGGAGCCAAATCTCGAGTTTATTGTCCCCTACTTTTACACAAAACAATTACTTTGTGATCATTTCGGTCAAGTTTTTTAACAACAATGTTCTGATAAGTTTACTCCTTTCTCAATTCTCACCGTTAGGTCCCCAAAATGGCAAATGAAGGAACTTGAATTTAAAAAAAAACAAAAAAAGGTTTCTCGAGATACTAACAGGCCTAGGCCTCAAAAACAATTGGTGCAATTACAGTGTGTTGGACAGTGTATACAATTGCTGCTGTAGACTGGTAAACGAAGAACAAAGTAAATCTCAACTGTGTAGATTTTACATGTATAAGTAGCTGTGTGTGTTGAATGTAGCTACTATTTGTTGGTATAGAAGTCCACCTCTTTTTTTGGCCTGCAACTCACCGTTCCACTTGCTGTCTCGGCCAGAATCTGACAGCAATGTTGTGAAATAAGTGCTGAAGCGCAAGCTTGGCTGTTGGCTCGTTCTTATGAAACCAAAAAGCATTCCACGTTAGTATTGACAATCACCATCTTTTTATCTACCATCTCAACAAGTATCAGCTTAGGCAGCTCTTGAAACTAAAGACTTGGGAATTCAAACTTTGTAGATTTTGTTTTAAAAATAGATTGGATAAATTGTAGATCTCTAAATACTTGGATTGTTGGATTTCTCAACTCTTGAAGTGGGAATCCAAATTACAATAGCAGAGGAAAAAAATGGAAAAGCGAAGAGAGAACAAAAATAAGTGCATGTTTCCATGGATAATGTGTAGTTTTTTGCTGTACGTTTTCATCTTTGATTGCCTATAAATCAGAGACTTCAATAATGAAAGATATATCAATTCGGTAGCAAAAAAAAAACCAGTGGAGTTAGAGAAATAACAGTAAAAAAAAATAAGTGACATAAACTTGTGCGTGCAAAATGAATTCTAATAATTTTATGATCTTTTCTACATAAATAAACTATTTGCAATCGTATTTTTCATAATAAAATCTATCTAAACTCATTCTTTGTGGTTTTCCTATATTTGAGTTTTGATTTAAAATTCTCTATGTATTATTTCTCTTATTTTTATCTATTGACTATTATTATGAAATGAGAAAATATTCCTCAAAACTCTTTTGACCCACAATCGCTATTACTTTCATACTTTTGTCCATTTTATCTAATATGGATGTAAAATGAAAAACTAGGGAAACAAAATCCTATTTGAGCTATAAGTGATTAAGAGCCAACCATACTCATATCAAACTCTCACAACCAATAGGTTCAATTGCCTTGTCCTCGAGGTTAAATACTCTAGAGAAAATATTTATTAGGAAACCGTGAAGAAGAAAGACCATATTGAACAACTTATCAATTAGATATACCATTTGGCTCGTCCCTTGCAAGTGATGTGTTTGGATTCTGAGAACTTAGTGGGACATTTAAAGCTAGATAGAAAATGAACAAAATGCAAAAATAACTTACATGAAGAATGCTGATGACGACAGGGTCCCACAACTTCCGCGGAAGAATGTTTTTCAGACACTCACATGCCCTGCATTGTCATTTCGAGCTTTAAGTCAGTGTGAGAAAAGATTGATAATTAATCAGGTTTTAAGTCGTGTGCAATATAATAACCTTGGACTTTCCGAAAGCCTGAGATAACAGAAAATGATATGTTTCAATAAATCCGCAGATGGGGGGGAGCCTTCAGTTTCAACCATCATGTTCAACGCATTGCATATTGCATAAAATCTTTCCGCATAGCAACAGCAGTACCTCAGCCCCACATCGTGCATTAGGATTTTGTGGACAATGAGTGCAGCAACCTGCGCAATATTGCATACATCAGATAGCGTTAATGAGAAATAATAATAGAGACAGTGATCGGCACTCCTTGATTCAGTGATCGGCACTCCTTGATTCAATAGAAAATACCAGTATATCAATAATAAGAAGAAAATATGATAGGACAGACCATGCAAAAGGTTTGCAAGCTCTCTTTAAGAAACCCTACTACAAACTTAAATATCCTAACCTCCCCTCCACACCCATTATATGCTCTCCAAATTCCCTAATAGAATTCAATTACTATTTTATCATTTTCCCCAATCTACCCCTCATGCTAATTGTATTAGAATGATCTAGATCTCTCTTCTCTCAAGGGCATTGCATTATTTGGGCGTTATTATTAAGCTCTTAATGCCAATAACAAATAAATATAGAAAGAGAACTATCAAGGCATTCTAAAACTCTAATAGATACACAACTTAACAATAATTACAAGACAAAGCAACAGAGAATATTACAGATAAATTTCATTAAAGAGCATTTTCTGACGATTCCCTCTTATTATGGGATTTGTAGAAAGTTTCCTGTTCACCTATAATGATAATTAAGGATATTTATATGTTCCAATGGCCAAGAGAAAAAATAAAAGTACATGTGGCTTGTTGACGGTAACTTTTCATGGGCTGCCTCTAAGTTTTTTGGATGGCGCTTTTTTTCTTTTTCCTTTTGGTAAGACAGGATGGTTCTTTGGTATGCAAGCAACTGTGCATTTAGACCAGCAACTATACCTCATAACATGTTGCTTAAATACTTATAAGCTAAATACTGCATTCATTAGAAGATATAAAAGTAAGCAAGGAGAAACGTGAGATACAAGTAATAACATAAATTATCAATATTGTCAAGTACTTACAGTTTTGGACAATTTTCAAGTACTCACAGTTTTCGACAATTGGCTGCCCACATACATGCAACGTATGCAAAAAGGAAATACTTCAGTTTCAATAAGGAAATGTGCAACTTCTTTATCATGAGCCTGCAAGGAGAGAATTTTTTTTTTTTTTTTTGTAACAGTTGATGTGATGAATTTAATGGATAATCACAGCCCAAGTATTCTAGTTATTTTCTATGATTGAAGTTTTTTTTTTCGCCATAGGAAATTTATTCCATTTTCCCAAGACGTGAAAAAAGGAGAAAGGTTCTCAAACATAGTCCGTAATGAGAAGCAGAAAGTACAAGAAAACCCATTAGAAGGAAAAATTACCTTCGCTAGGGAACCGATCACACCTAAGCTTGTAAGTCTTAGATATTCATGAGGCTTATCCTGGTTTGTAGTGTTGAGAAAAGGGTACAGATACAAAGGAATTCTGGCTGAAATAGGTCATGATCATTGAGAAGCATTAGAATATCCCTTTGAAGATGATAACATAAATCTTGTTGTACACCATCAGAATTTTGCATAACCAAGGAAATATAAATGAAATGAGAAAAAGAAATATCACAATGATCACGCTTATTATTAGGCCCTTCATTAGCTAGATTACCTTCAACGTCTCAAGGTTTAAATAAAAATAAAGAGTTCATCAAAGACATTTTTGTGAAATTAATATGTTATGTTGCAAGTACAATGACATGCAATTTGATTCTTGTAATTCCAAAAATTCAAATGGGATATGAATGAGATGTGGAGAGATTGTTGAGAGACAATTTTCATGAGCTTTCTGTTCAAGCAACTACACTTATTACTAATGGTCTTTTGTTTGAGGATGTAAAAGAATATTTGTGATTTATTTACAACATCCACCAGGTTTGAGTTTTAAAGAACAATTTGAGTTACCTCTGACAAATAGCATCCTTGTATCTGGATGAGAAGCTACACACTGCAAGAGAAACCAATAAAGTATTCACTTTCAGAATGAAACTTATTTTTAGCTATAAATAATATAAAAGCACAAAAAAAAGTGTAATGAATAAGACAAAATGTAATACACTGTATTTTTAACTGCTGAAAAGAAAATTTTAACTCGATGAATAATTTCTTCCATTCATGCAATAGATAAAGAGTTCTAGCATTTCTTAATCTATTTTCTGACTCACAAGCTAGAAGAAGTTTCTTTAAAAACACCATCTTACAAAAATATAATGACTGATGCAAGTTTTCAATTTTACCAACAAGACCTTCAACTCCAAGAAACATCAAATCTCAGGCTATTTACAGAAAGTGACCAAAGGGTTATCTTCTTGAGCAAGATTTACATTGAATAGAATAATAATAAACCATTGTTCATAACCTGAAGTAGTGCAAGAGCATTGCACACTCTATTTGAATGACTTTCTGTTAGGTCTGGAGTAGACAGTAATTTGTATACACCCACAATTTCCTAAAACAGCAACAAGTTGGAAAAATAATATGAGCTAATTAATTGAAAGCAAACTGTGAAGAAACTAAATGAAGTATTGTAATTCTGTAGTGACAATAGATCTTTTCTATCAATGACAGTAGCCATAAGATATTACTAAACGGAAGGTACGTTGAATAAAACATTAAAGAGATGGGAATACAAGTCAATTAAGTTTTGATAGAAAATAACCAAAGATAATCAGAAGGTTAAGGCAATTGATACCTTTAAAAGTGTAGAAATAGTGCCAAAAGAATGCCACAACAAATTAGCTATTTCCTCACATGTTTCTCTTTTCTGGCAGGTGGAAGACGAGTGCATGATCAGATTATTGTGACAAGTTTCAAGAAATATATTTGACGTGCGAATCAAATGACTCTTGATGCATAGTGCTCTATACCACCAAACAAAAAAGTAAAAGAAACCATATTATAAACTGCATCCATGGTTCTTCCATTATTTTAATTTTAATAAAATAGTTTATAGGATATGGTCATGAAAAGGAAATATTAAGTTCTTTCCTCTCAAACATTTACTTACGTACAGTTTTCAGAAATAACAATTATTGCCAAAGGCCCTTCAGTTAAGACCCCAGAGGACTTTAGTGCTTCAATGCACTTATCTCCGTCACTAACACAGAGGAAAAAGCAATATAGATGGTAGTTTTTCCTCAAACATGAAGGTCCAGTTGGTATTCCGCTAGAACTTTATCTACGAAGTGGTGATAGTTTACTGGGAGAAACAATGACATGTCTATGCATTTTATATCTTCAGTACAACTTAGGTAGAGTATTTTTGAAGTTTTTCCATAGCTCCCCTTTATAAGTAGTCAGATCATGAGTTTGATTCTACTACTAACAAGCATGTTTGATTCTAGTGGTGACATGGCACCACAACCACTTCACAATTTGCCTGGAATGCAATTCTATGCTTTGTAAGGATGCATACCGTTATTGTATTATTTTATGGAATAACATACAATTTTTACTAGGAAATGAGCTTATTCTTCAAAATTATTGACAAAGTCCATATCTATTGGTACTTTCTAGTTGTACAAAGCAAGTTAGTTGATTTATTGTATTACCCTTCTTTAGAAGGTTTCCTATGCTCTAATTCTAAGTTTTATCCACCGTTCACAAAATATTTGGAAAAAATACAAAAGACGTTTAACTGAAGTATATCTACCATTAATAAGAAAAAGCTCTTAATGCTTAGAGACACAAGATGAGTCTTTAAATTACCTCAGATTTCATCAAAGTTTTTGCTATAAGAAACTGTACAAAACCAGGTCATCCCCCAATCTGCATTGAGATTAGTGAATTCCATGGTAGTCTGAATCATCATGTCACTTAGGATAAACTTTTTATAATTTATAACGATTCTACCATGCAATGACTCAAAAAACAAAGTTTGTAAGGTCTTGGGGATTAAAGCAAAACCAAAACAGAATTGAACACGTATTTTCTTTACTTTTCCTTTCTAGTCAATGTTAGAATTGAGTAAATTTTCTCATCATATTAGATTTGCATCTCGACGAGAAATATAATTATCGCTATAAAAATGTTCCAATGTTAGGCTATCACCATCATGCTTCCGGAATAAATTACATCGACGTAGCCTTTATCAGAATAGAAACAAAATAAGACACATGCGAGGAGAAAACAATTATGAGCAACGCATATTCAGCCAAGTAAAATACGATATTTGTAACAAAAAAAAAAAAAAGAACAAACACCAGCGTCAATAGCATTCTGAATTCAGCGAAACAGTGGAAATAGAAGAAATATTGATTCTCGAAAGAGACGAAACAGAAATCGACGTTAAAAGAGTTAAAACGAAAAATGTACCTTAGAGAGGAGGTCTAGAGCAGTTTCTCGGATTAGTACATCATTGAGAGCGAGAATCAATCCTTCTACGGATAAACTTTTCGGCTCTACATCATTATAAAATGGGCCATGTCCTGCTCCTCCTCCCTCCGCTACTCTCGAAGAATACGAGGCCAATGGTTCATCATACAAAGACTCCGGAAGATTCGCCATTCCTGAAAAACCTCCTCCCGCCCTCCCTCTCTTTCAGAATCTGTATGAAGAAAGCAAATTGACTGGTACTGTATGCGAGTCCGTGATTGCTTCGTCTCCCTCCGAGTACACAGGCCTTTTATAGTGTGTGGAAGTGGGACCAAATTTGCACTCACAAATCTCCACATTTTTTTTTTTTTTTATAAAGTATGGTTTATTTCAATTTATTTGGAAAAGGTTACTATTTAATATTTCAATCATATAAAATAATGTTAAATTACTTTTTTGTCAATTTTAAATAAATAACATGTCTGATAAACTACTTTAATTGCTATTAATTTACTAAAATTTTATTCCATAACAAGTTTCCGGTTAGTATGCACGGGCGTTGCCACTGTTATTTATTATTATTTTTTGACTTACATTCTTTAAATATGTATGTCGTTTTAATTTCATCTATATATATATATATATATTAATTCAAATGAGTTTAGTTTCAATGTTTCTTTTGAATTGTTATTTAATCAATTTTTTTTTTAAATTTAAATGCCAGGATGGCAATCACGCTATGAGCTCCTAATTAATTATGTTTTTATAAGCAGAATAGATGATGCAGGATAAGTGGAAAGCTGGGTTATACTACTCAACTGCGCGCTGACCTAGAAGCCACAAAGAGTATTATAGGTCAATTAAGGTGGTCATGGAAATGACATTATTTTAATGTGTTATTTGTCAATAAAATATTCAATTTTATTAAAATAATTTTCAAACTAACTTAATCAAACAAATTGATTTTTCTGAAAAATGACTAATCCCAACCAACACCTTTTAATCTCTCGCTAAAATACTTTAGCTGGCATGAACGTGATTAAACATTTGGTCATTTAAAAGTTAAATTAAAACTGTACGGAATAAATTAAAATTTATAAATAAAATATAAAAAATATTTACTCTTTAATAATTATCGTTCAACTTTGAAATCCAATAAATTTTTCTGTAGCATTCCAAATGGGTCAGTTTACTTTTGAGCGTGCTTTGTTCTTCTTATTTGGACACTTGTTAGGACATGTCTTTGCTGGGCATTGATCCAAATTTGGATGCCGAATAGAATTTGGTAATTAGGTGCATTCCAAAAATTTGGGGATTCAACAACAAAAAGACAAGGACAAAGTTGCTCAGTTAGTTTTTGGTAATATTTTTATCACTTAACTTGAGATTTTAACCATTAAGTTTTAAATTAATATCTCTTTTTTAAATAGAACAATTTTTAAAAAAATCTTGAGCTATAGAATCAGCGACAAGACAAACATTCAACTAATTTTGCTAACAACAAAATTTTTGAACTATGAGAAATGAACAATGCAAATTTTGCGGTCGTGTTTTCCATTAAAAAACGCTGAGACATTAACGGACGTTCATTGTAAGGTTAAGGGACGTCCATCGTAAGGCTGAGGAATGTCAATGCATTAAGAGATGACCAATGTAAGTCGAGGGACGTCCAAAGATCGGCCTTGGATATCCTCCAACGCAGAGGGAGAGAAGAATGAACGCATGGATAACTCACATTAATTAGAGAGGAAACAAATATTGAAAAACAGTGAAATAGATATCTGCAGGGAAAAGGAACACCTCTGCGGATAGGAGGAATCACGTGCATGACACACACATTTAATGAGGAAGTATAAACAAATGGAGAAGTGGGCTGTAGGATCGATATGCGCCTAATAAGGGGGGAGTGAATTAGACGTATTAAACTTTTTCGTACGATTTAATTATCTCTAAACACTTAGTGATTAACTAATGAATATGCAAATAAATATAAGCAAATAAGAGAGTAAGGGTTAGAAAGTACAAATAAATTTGTTCACATGGTTTGGCAACTCGACCTACATCTGCGCTCCAAGTTTTCGACTTGGAGATCCTTGTATCAAATATCGTCACCGATTATTGTTGATTGAGCTTCATAGGCGTCGACAAGTCTTTACAAACTATTCTAGGGCGTCACCCTCCTCTTTGACTATTCTTAAGGCGTCACCCTTTAATAACCGTTTGAGTATAAGAATTGAAAAAATTAAAAATTTCTAACTCTCCCAAATATAAAATCTCAAATTTGGGTATTTGAGAGTTTGAGTTTACACTCTTTGAATGATAAGAAATTGAGTAATAATTTTGGCAAAGCTTCGCTTCGATTCTCGTGTGATTAGAGTGAGCTTCATAGGTATTTTATTTATAATTTCTGTTCAACTGGTCGACCACCTCTATTTTGGTTGACCACTAGAAACTAGCCGTTGCGTTATACAGCTTGAGCGATCGACCGCTTTCTTCACTCCGGTCAACCGCCTTTTCGCATTTTAGGTTTCGGGGTCGAGCTCCTCGTCCAACCACTCAACCACTTTCCTCGCTCGCTAAATCATCGACCAATCTGTCTTATTGTGCAGTCAACCATTTCTGCACCAGTCGACCGCTTCTTCACAGTTTATGCACTTGCGGTTGATCACCTTGACCGCTGACAGGACCGCTAGAACACCTAGCTTACGGCCTTTAAAATCGAACAACCACTCATAAGACAATGAACCGCTTCCTCTGTTTTGCACAATTTTGGTCGACCTCCTCTCCTCGAATTACATTCCTTGAAGCTTCTAAGTCCCAAGAATCATACCATTGGCTGCATGAACTTAGACAAAGATATTAATACATCTAAATACCCTTATTAAAGGATATTACCAATAACGATCATCAAGGATATAAAGATAAAAATATTAAGCTTAATTAACCAATAAACAACTTATAATTACAAATAAAACATACATCATAAAAACAAATAAGCCTAATGAAACTTAGGCTAACATGGGTATCCATGGAGAGAACAATGGATACAGGGGCAACTCAAATTAATTAGGGAGGGAGCAAATATCCGCAGTGAAAAGGAACGTGTTCGCATAGAGGAGGAATCACGTGCATGACACACGTGATTTAATGAAGAAGCAGAAATGAATGGAGAAGGGGGCATCGGAGAGAATGATGGACACATGTACAACTCACGTCAATTAGGGAAAGAGCAGATATCCGTAGCGAAAATGAATGCATCCTTAGATAGAAAGAATCACGTGCACAGCACACGTGATTTAATGAGGAAGCAAAAACAAATGGAGAAGGAGGCATTTGTAGAGAGAATGATGAACATGTGGACGACTCACGTTAATTAGGGAATAAATGGATATTTGCAGTGAAAAGGAACGCGTCCGTGGATAGGAGGAATCATGTGCACGACACACGCAATATAATGAGGAAGCATAAACAAATAGAGAAAGGGGCATCTGAGGAGAAAATGATGGACATGTTGGCAGCTCACATTAATTAGGGAGGAAGCATAAATCAGTGAACAGTGAAGTGAATATCCATAGTGGAAAGGAACGCGCCTACAGATAGGAGGACATCTACTTCTATGTAAATGATTATATGCGGACGTTGGTCATATAAGTACGTGTAACACCCGAAAATTTTATTTAATTAATTGTAAAGTTATATTATAATAATGTCTAGTGAGTGTGGGTTAATATGATTGAATTGTAGTTGTAGAAGCTGTTTATTGACATGGACTAATTGATGTTAAAGGAATGATGAAAGTTAATTATACAAAGACTTAGTTAACTTGCTCTCGGATGAATTCATGGTCAACCATAGTATGAGTTAGTGGTCAACTAGTACCATGTAACTACAGGTATCTGTAGATACGTTGGAAGCTGTGGAAGCGTGAAAGAGCACAGACGTCAAAAATACATGTCTGAAACTTGGACTTGCTCTCGAGTCATATTGCAGTGGACCAACATTGAGTATGTGTTTGACTAATCCTAAGACATATTATAATATATCAGTCTCGAAAAGTAACGCCATCGACCGAACATCATGTTAGTGGTCGCCCGCAACTTATGTATAGACGACTTTTCACAGCAGATATGTAGTGTCCACGGATGGGTTGGCATCTGTGGCAGATATCCGATATTGGATTTCCTTTGAAAAGTTAAGGTGCAATCGACCAAGAAGGAAGTACTGGTCTAGTACAAGCCAAAAATAAAAAAATATAGAACCTTCGGGTCATCGTGCGGTCGATCGAAGGACAAAGAGTCACCTGTAAATAGGATTAAGTGTAATACCCCAAAATTTTATATTTCCCTAATGTTTAAAATCTTAAAATTTTTCCAAAATTGATTGAAAATTTAGATTAGTATGTTGAAAACCCTAATTAAAATTTGAGAATTTTTGAAAACTTCAAAATCATTAATTAAGCAGAAGAAAATCTAACATTTATAAAAAAAAAATATATTTATTTAGTATTCTAGTCAAATATGAAATAATTTCATTTAATAAATAACCTTTAGGTAATAAAAATAAAACATGAAAGAAGAGTTGAAAATTTCATATAGCAAAATTAAAACACAGAGCATGTTTACAAAACATTATTGAAATATTAAATTAATAAAAGATTCAATTACAATAATATCCTCCCAATGATAAAATTTCCACAAAATTTATTAAAATGATATTTAAACTAAATAACAAATTAAATAATTCATTTGACCCAATGATGTCTTCCTCTATTTGCTCATCTGCCTATAGAATATCCTCAATTAGCCATAATTCTTCCTCATTTAAAAATGAACATACATAAAAAAAACTAAGGGTAGGATAAATTTAGTAAGTAAAAATACATGTTTATGCAAATTTAATTCCATGCGTTAGCAAATAATCATGTTTAAAATTACATATTAGTTGGAACTTATTTTCCAATCTTGCGATGCATTTAGGCTTTCATTAGTCATCTCAAAATTTCCATGTGTTCAAACTTTCATTAACCATCTCATAATGTTTTTCATTAATTCCTTCATATTCATGCATTTATATTTGCATACAAGATAACCTACTAATTTTATATTTCTTTAATCCTATGTCAATGTTCAATCATGCGTGTGTAGTTAAAATATCAAACTTTAAATAATATAATTAAGTTGCAGGAAATAAATAACAGAATGTTTTGTGATGTAGGGCTGATCTCCAAAATGTTGAAAACTAGTATATTTACTTGGATTATGAAAAAATAGAGTTTTTAGGGGTTTTCCGAGCCTCATAATAATCTAGTCTACCTAAAGGATTAATTGTGATTAAATTCTTGATAAGAAAATCCTTGAAAGAAATCAAACAAAAATTCCTTACTGTTAAAATTCTTATGCAGAGCGAGTCAAAATCAGGTCAATCTAGATAGTTTTGGTGAAATTGGGGTGAATTTGGACAGAGTCTGATGCGGGTTGGTTTTGCTGGATTGGTTCAATTCAGGTCACTGGTCTGGTCTGGTTCATATCAGCTTCAGAGAGCTGATTCAGTTTGGCCCAGTTCAATTGCTGGTCTGGTTTAGGTTGCTGGTTCGGTCCAGTTTAGTATGATTTAACTGGTCTTGTAACGACCCAATTTTTATTTTCTTTTTCAAATATCGTAAAATTTAAAACTTTTCTTTCCTAAAACTCGATCGTTAATTTCCTTACTTAAAACCTTTTTTTATGAATTGCAGCAGAAAACTTTAAAAAAATAAAACATATAATAAATGCCATTATTTTCCTATACGTTTAAATGCAAAACTCTTTACAAAACATTTTTCTCTTTCTTACATTCCTTTGGTCTATCCAGCTACAAGACCCGTCCGTGCAAATCTTCATTAACTGTCTTTGTGACAACCCAGTTTTTCATAATCTTTTAAAGGACACGAAATTTAAAACTTCTGTAAGACAATTAAAATCCTTCATAATCAAAGTGCTAAAAATTGAGCGTGAACATCCATTCATTACATTCGTTATGAAAATCATTTATTAAAATATAGCGGAAGCGAAAACATTCAAATAAAATATGCTAAGTAAATCATTATGTTTTACAATTTACTTTATTCGTCTTTAGCCAGACCAGTCACAAGCTCTGCCCGTGTAAACCTTCCATTGATTGCTTTGTATTTTGTTCATCGTTCTTCTTGTCATAAACGTATACCTACACCACAAGTAAACTGTAAGCCCAAAAGGCTTAGTAAATAAGGAAATATGCAATATGATCATGCCTCTCTTTAGTTCACTTGGAATGGGTCCGCTCCAAACCAATCTTTTCATTACGTTTCATTCATTCATTCATTACTCGTACATTGAGTTGGAAGTTGAAGGAACACGTATGTGATGGTATAGTTTGATCGGCTTCTAGCCGTATGTGGACTAGATCCGAACTACCCATCCGCCTCCCAACTTCCCATCATCATCATTAACATTATCATCATTCGTTCATTTCATTTTCCTCACTCATGCGTGCGTGAGTACCACCACCAAGGTGGCACTTCCTTTCTATTACATGATGCATGACCATACATTCTCATCCTAATATGATGCATGATGCTTCATAAAATAACATTCAAATTAAAGTGCACATATAAAGAAAGAAACTGAATGGCGGGAATTAAAAGCAAATTGAAATTGAAAGCGCATAATATGGAAAGTAAACAGCCACATTTGAATAGCGCACCCAAGACAGGTAATGTAAATTGAATACCCAGTCAAAACAATATACAATGCATTTAACAAGGCAAAACATGCTTGAATCGCTAGAACACCATTTTATTAATTAACATGTTGATTCCTCTAGTTAATTTCCTAGTCCATTTACATGCTTCCTACGTTTATTATTTTAGGCGATTATTCTACTTAGTTATCCTTGGTGCTTTACATGCTCAAGTTTAATTACTTTAGTTACTTACACTAGTCGATTAACATGCTCCCTACCATTATTATATAAGTTCCTTAACATGCTCGAATCCAATTATTACTTATTAGCTTAGTTAATTACAAGCTAATTAAACATGTTCAACTAATTGTTAGTTTACATGCTCAAATATTAGTTTAATTACTAGTTGATTACTCTAGTCCTTACATGTTCACATCTAGTCAGTTATCCTAGGTAGTTAATTACTTTAACAAATTGACGCGGATCAAGTCAAGTAAACATGTGCAACTAATTAAACATGCTCGGTTAATTAGTTTAGTTAATTATGCAAGTCAATTATCATGCTACTAAGTAAACATGCAATTCAACATACTAATTATATGCTACGAGTCACTAGTTAATTTACATGGTCAAGGGAGAATTATAATTATCCTCTAGTCAATTATCATAATTAATTTACATGCTCAATAAGTCAGTTTCATGCTACTATCCTAGTTAACTAATCATGCTTATTTTAATAGAAAATAGCATACTAAAGACAATTAATTATAAACAAAATCATAGGCAATATTAAGAAAACAATAACAAAGGTAAGGTAAAACATATATACACATAATAAATAAGACTCTAGAGGCCCTTAACTTGCTCACGTTTATTTCGTTATCTTTTTGTCTTCTTTGTCATTCTACTCTCTATTACAGTAAAGCATGATAAGGGAAATTGCAGCATGAGACAATGTAATTATAGTAAAGGAAATTATAGTAAAGGATTAGCGCACAGAATAAAAATCTAAGGAAAGACTAACATGCTACTGTTGTTCTAATTAATCATATTTACGTTAATTTCTAGTTAATTCATTCAAGTTAATTCACAAACCCGCTACCAGTTAGTCTAGTTAGTTAGTTAAACATGCTAGTATTATTCCAATTGTTTTCATGCTCAAGCGTAGTTTGATTTCTAGTGGTTAATTGAACATGCTAACTAGTTAAGTCACTCTAGTGAATTATGTGTTAAAGTTATTCTAGTTGGTTGACATGCTTATTGAACAATTTATTTAAATTGATTAGAACCCACTAGTTAGTTCTAGGTAATTAATTATACTAGAAGGCTTAAGAGGGTTTAATATGGTTACCAACAAGGAAATGGCAGAATAACACAAACAACAAAATGGAGGAATTGTAACACTTAAAATCTACACTAAGCGTCAATTAAAATAGACATTAAGTATTCTCCATTACGCATTGACATCCATCACCCTTAAGCCTTAACATTCATCATTTCTTCATCAAGCTAGACATTCATATCATATAACAGACAAATGAACAAAGCTAACAAATGAAGAAACAAAGCTAAACAACAAAAGGAAATATCATAGATTCAACACAGTGCACTAGCAACTTCTACACCATCATTGAGGAGAATAATAATAGACAGCACATAACAATAATAACAGGGAAAACAATATAACTCACGCACACATACTCATGGTGTAGGGCCTCCACTGGCCAAAACACCCTTAATCCTTACCTCTATTAAAGGAATTATCTCACGGACAGTAGTGACAAAAATTGACAGCTCCTCCACCAAGCTTCTCAGCTTCAATCTTAGCTCACATCCACGATTCTTGAATTTCAGCGACAAGCTCCTTTGCGATGCCTTCTATCTCTCTTGCTGGAAGGAAGAAATGGGAGGAACCGAAGGGTAGTGAAATCTTCTCCTCCTAAATGAACTCCAACAACATTTAAAAAGAGTGAAATGCTATCTGTGGAAGTCGATGAATACCAATCAGAGGAGAGGAGGGAGCGAAAATGGTGCAAAGTGATCCATTTGAGGGAGATTCGCCCCTCTAGAATTGATTCGGGGCTGTGACCCCTGAGTTCAATCCCCTGAATTTCACTGTGTTGAACCGCAACTGGACCTAGTTGTTCGAGCTGACCAGTTGGCTTCAACGGTGACTCGAAATCCAACCCCGCTCGTCAATGCACCAGCTCGCGGTCGCTGCCCATCAATCCACGCCGTCGGCCACCGAAATTTCAACCGCGCACTAGAAGCAACAGAGCCACGACACTCAACATTGCCTCGACCAAACCAGCGAGCTGTAACCCGAAATGCTTGATGCCATCTACCACTCCCGAGCCTTTGCCTTTTGTCCTCGTCTTCGTCGGTGGCTCGTTCTCCGATCGCTCCCCTTTCTCCTTCGGTTCGCCATCGCTCACCCTCCCTGTCTCTTTCTCTCTTTTTTCTCTAAATGGCTAGAGGCCATTTTGTTTTTCTCCACAAATTGGACCTGTTCAAGGATGAACCGGTTCAGTCTACCTCTCCTTATTTTCAATTTATTTCTTCTTTAATTTTAAATTTCTTATTTCATTATAATTAATTAATCTAATTAAACATTTCTTTTATAAATTAATATTACATATGTATTTTTATACGTCGAATATACGTACAACATATTAGTCGACCCAAAATCCAACTCACGACTTATCCTAATGTCGATTAACAATTATTATAAGTCTAATTTAAATTTCCTAATTCCATCAATTAGATCTTAATTACCATCTAATAAATTTTGCAAATAATAATCTATCGGTTACGTTTTTGGTAATACCTCGATAATTATTCAATAAATTCGAATATTCCTAAATTACACTCCAATTATACTTATTAAAGTGTTACAGTCTTTGACCTGTTCTCCTGTTGCTCGTACATACCTACATCACAAGACCTAACTAATAAACCTAAAGCTCAGTAAGTGATAGAAGAAAATGCAATGTAAAAAGAAAATGTTGGTTAATGTAATGCATGATCATGCTATGCATTACAGAAAAGAATCGTATCGTTTCTGGAAGTCAAGGTGGAATACTCCCTAGGGTCATGTGGCCTAACCAGTCACTCCGACGAGGATGTATATCCATCAGGGTGTTCCACATGCCGGTATCCTCACCTTTGTTAAAGACGTTGGGGGTTTCAGAACGGGGGAAAGTTGAACCCTAGATTCCACGTAGCTAACTCCTATCACAACACTCCCTACGTAGGAGTATCCTATCATATGGAATGTCACTGATTCACCCAAACCCCCACACGCCTATTTACATATATTAATTATGTCATGCGATATATTCGTGAATTCATACAATCCTATATGATGATATAAATGTCTAGTAAACATATCATTAAAAGAGCACACAACATGCAATCCTAACTCTTGTGAAGTAGGGTTCAAAAACCAAAGCATAGTAAGTATCAACTTACTTGGAGTCTTTAATGTGATTATGTCATTCGTCTTAGTACCTTCAAAAACCGTGAAATGAATAATTATTAAACCATTATCAATCTCATTCGTATAGTCCATTATTCTCATTCCTTTAATTAGAACCTACTTATAAAGAATAGAACAACTTAACACGCAGTAACAGTCCCATAGCCAACATGCGTAACTAAATAGCAACAACTCATGATTCACACAATAGTAACAAAACAGAGATCAACTTCCATAAGTCATAGAGTCCACATGTTTCCTAATAACCAATCAAGAATGCCAATAACCATTGTACTTAACAGTTTACTAATAAACCTTTAATATCCAACTTAAACAATCAACAACTTCCATTCATTTATTTTTATCCATATTAACAATCAACACTAATTTAATAGTGCAGACATCCAACAATAGTCACAAAGTAACAGTCAACAAAGCTAACATCCATTATGGTTCTCATCCATTATTTCTAGCAAACAGTAAACATCAGGAAACCGTTTTTATTAACAGGACATATTCCATCAACATTTATCTCATTATTTCTTCACGGTTTAGAAGCAACAACCAAAACAAGGAAATGAAACATTCACAAATCTTCAAAACGTAAACCAACATAAGGAAGTTCATCATTTAACTTCTGCTTATAACATACTTAAAATCCATAAATCGATGACAGCAGAGGCATAACTCCATGAAATCTGTAAACAGACATGGAGGACTTTCTTACCTCAAGAATACCCGAGAAGCAACCAACCCAAGTTGCCCTTCACCAAAACACACCAGAGTTGCCCATCACCAAAACACCTGAGAAAGCCTCCAACTCCCTCACACTCTATCATATTACAAAACACATCCCCTACATTCCAGCATCACTGCCATGTCTATATAGGCAGAGAAGATACGTCATAAAAGAGAGCTCACACACTTCAAAGAAAGTTGGTCCACTTCCCAAACTCCATGTGGAAAGCTAGCCAGAGGAGCAGTTGGAGGAACCAGCTCCGATCCGATCCAATACGAACACACGGGTCGCGGTTCACCCTCCCCTGCCATCACGTTCGCCCCTGCCAATACCGCCATCATCAATTCGTCCACTGAATCGTCCGTTACAAAGTCGAGTTACTCGACAATTAATAATGGAAACACTTACCTTGGACAACCACGAAGAGAAATGCAACCCCGCAGTTTCGATCGGCCAAACCTGTGGAGCCCTAGCTCGCCATTCATTGCGTCACCCGCAGCCTCCACCAGTAGCCAGCATGCCCGGAGTCACACGCCGGCGCTAACCTGAGTCCAAGCGTTCTCTTGAGTTTGCTCTCCCTTTCTCTTTTTCGCATCGCTCTCCCTCTCAGTTCTGCTCTGTCTCTGTCTCTGTCTCTCTCTCTCAAATGGCCGAAGGCCAATTTCATTTAAAACTCAAATCGAACCGGTTCAACTCCCACTCATTCTTCCTTAACTGATTTTTCCTCCCTTTATCTCCTAATTTATTTTTTCCATTTATTTAATTTCCCTTCATTAATTATTCCAATTAATCTCATTATTTATTTTCTTCATTTTTAATTAAAATTGAGTCACCTAATTATTTTTGGACGAAACTGAACCAAGACCGGTTCAGTCCATATGTCTCCCTTGGTTTAAATTGACTTTTTGGAAAAGGCGTCCGCGCCTTCGTCCGCATACATCCGAAAACATCCCTAAACAATTTTCCCACTTATTTTCCATCCCTAATTTGATTATCCAATAGAATATTCTGCCTAATTTAGTCATACTTATCATCCAATAATTTCCCATAATTTATAATCTAACAATTACGTTTTTGGTAACACTCTGATAATTATCCAATTAATTTAAATACCCCAAAATTACTTTCCAATTATCCTTATTAAAATATGACATAAAAAGTCGGGGTATTACAGGTCTGGTTCACTCCAAAACTAGTATTCTTCCTCGGTTCTTCTCCTTCTTCTTCGCGCGAGAGAGATAGAAAGTCCACAATGAGAGAGAGAGAGAGAGAGAGCTTCTTCTCTCAGGTTTGTTATGAGAGGATTCCTTACTCTCATATTCATCGTTGAACGTTGCCAGTGGAAGAAAGTTCGGTCGAAAAGGAGCTTGCCATTGAGAGGTAAGCTTCGGCCAATGGAAGATTTTCGATCGGGAGGTTGATTGATCGAGTCTAGCAAAGGGAGCAAGTTGGAAATTCAACGCAGAGGAGCTTTGGAATTTCATAGGTGAGTTTTCCTCTTCACTGTGACCCTCTATTTATAGAGAGCACTTTTCAATCGGAACCCCCAAAAATAAGAGCCTGTTTCAGATTCCCCTCAATAGATTGAAGTTGTTGAGCTGCAAAAATTTCATTCAGCTCAGATTCATCACTAAGATGGAGAGATTTTAGGATTAGATAATCAAATTAGGGTTTAATTTGTTGTAATTGTTTCCTGATTTGGGAAAATCTGATTTTTACTCAAATTTTTTAAAAAATTAAACCCTAGTATGTTACATTAAGTGTCACATTTTAAAGGAGGAGAAACATGCTGACTAAACATGGATGTTGCTGATAAGCGTGACACCTCAACACCAAGAGAAGACACCTCATTCTTATGGTTGATATGTCAAAGAAAAGTTCTTTTATATTGAGAAACTTCAATCATGAGACTCATTTGGAAAAAGGAAGAAACTTACAAGGAGTTTTAGTTCTCTATCAACTTTTTGAAGGTAAGATAATTTGTAATATCCCAGATTTTCGTAATGCTAAGTATATGACTTAAGTAATGATTTTGGGGGTATTATAAGCTGAAATGTACAATTAAAATATTGGTCAAGAGAAACGTATGTGGAAGAAGTGAATTATGATACCCCAAATCTTGTTCATATTAAACTTAGGAGGATGATTAAGGATTTGTTGGAATTGACTTGGATAATTTAAAATATTAGTCAAGAGAAACGTATTTGGAATAAGTGAATTATGATACCCCAAATTATATTCATAATTAGCTTAAGGGAAAGATTAAGGTTATTTGAGAATTTTTTGATGATATTTGGAGTTAGATAGGATGATATTAGAACTGAATTAGTGATTGATAATCAGTGAAATTTGGCGGTGATGAATGAAAGCTTTTGTTTAAGGTATTGGTGAGAGAAAATATATTTAGATATAGTAAAATTGAGAATAATAAAGTTGTTAATATTTAAGAGTATATTGGGTTTAGTAAAGAATAAAGTGAATGATGAATTGTGGATATATATAATTGGAGAAGAAATAGTAAGGCGGTTGATCCTGAGGAATGAGGCAGTCGATCATTGAAGGCGTGAAATATTACAGACTTGTAACCAAAGTTGTAATGGTCGATTGTCCACTAAGGTGACGATCAACCGGTGTTGAAGAACGTTGTTAATATGAAGGTTTTGCAGTCGATCACTTGAAGGAGGCCAATCAACCGGCGAACTTAATAGTCGCCTGGAAATGAAAAATCGTCTCTTGGAAATGGAGGGGTTTGATGTGTGATGCTTCAAGGATGATCAAACGCTCCTCCTTTGGCCTTCCACCTTCATTTGGATGCTTAAGGGACAATGGTCGTGTTCTATAAATAGAGACAGAAGGAGAAATTGCATTATTTTGGAGAAAGAACGCAAGCATGAGACGCAGACAGTGAGAGAGAGGATGGCTGTGGAGTTTTGAGAGAGAGATTCTGGTAAGTTTCTGTGTGAAACTTGGGTGAAGGTTAAAGACAAAAGGTTTGAGAGTTTTGCAAAAAAGTGAGAAAGAGACCGTGATGGAGAAACAGTAAGGGAGAGGCCGAGAGGGTTACGGTGAGAAACCTGAGAAAAGGGTTAGAGAGTTTAAAGAGAAGGATGCTGAAGGGAAGTTTATTTGTGACAGAGAGGAAATTTGGTGAGGAGAACAAAAGGGGTTTCTAGTTGTGGTTCCTGCAATTCTTGGTTTGCTGGGGGTACACCATGCTACTGGAGTAAGAAGAAGTTCCAACAGGAGAAAATCTTGAGAAGAAAAGTAAGGGATGCTGTTTATAAGAATTAGGTTGTGTTGTTATGCTTGGATTGTTCTCTGTTTAAGTTGAAGAGTTGCTTTATTGAAAATTTATGCTTGAAGATTAAGCTCTCTATTATGTAATGGGTAGTAAAGCATGATATATAGGTTGAATTACTCTCTGCATGATAGAATGGGTTGAACTTGTTGATGATATTGAATAACATGTTCCCTACTTTAATTGTTGCACTCTGTTGGATTGAATTCGGTTCATTAAGTTGATGAATATATTCTACCATGTGTTAAAGAAACTACTTAGATAAAACATGCCACTATGAATACTTTATTGGTTTAAGTTTCTGTTGGTTATTATCAAATTAGAATAAGTTGTTGAGTCAGATTATATTGAAGAAGTTGTTTATGATCTCTGATTGGTATGGAATTGTAAATCACACTGCATGTTGCTAAAATTTGGGTATTGCTGAGGGTAGATGTTATAAAGTATAAAACTGACTACTGTCGTACGCATGAATTAGTATTAGTCAATATGATCATGTATATTCACTAGTGAAATTAGAATATACTAAACTTAGATTGGTTAAGTAATTACATATTGGATAATTACTATTGAAGTAATAATATTTTAATTGGGATTTGGGATTTATAACAGTTACGACTTTTGATTAACATTGTTATGTAAATTGACCAGAGATTATACCTTGTTAGTTAAGAATATTAGTTTGTCAAGGTTGGTGTTTATTTCACTTAGTTTAATAAATTGTTGATACCAATGAATAGGTATTGAAGAGAGGAAACTTTAAACCTAACTCTCTAAAGGTAAGGACTTCAGGTACGTGATACTGCATGTATTTTGTCCGAAAAGACCTACATCACAGGAATTAGGGTTTGTTTGATGCTTGCATTTACTAGATGTATAGGTTGTGATAAATTTTGATCGAAGATGCATTGTTCATTGCTTAGTGTTAGTCGTATGTTTATTAGATTTAAGTTCAGTTCCTTAGTTAAGAATCGATCATGTTTTGAGGATACCGTAGATGGATATGTAGATAGAATTGTATGCTTGCATTCATCCATCATTGTTTTCCTAAAGTAGACAAAAATAGTTTTCTGCATTTTTTGAAATGTAACTAAACAAAATGAATAAACGTAAATAGGTGTATAGAGATATAGGTTCTTGAGTTGGTCGCTTAGGTGTGTGCCACGTGATAGACGCCTTGTGCATATGCAATTTCACCTTGTCAAGTTGACATCTCTAACACTTGGATGGATAACTAAAACTAAATAGAAATGGAATACACGTGAATAAATGAAAATGATGTTGTGAGATGTGGGTTCTACCTTGTCAAGTTGACATCTCCAGCATCGGTAAAGGAAATGGAATAATGAACATCGAAAAATGTATGTACTTTAAAAGAGCATTTTTCTATTTATATCGCTTACTGAGTTTTACATTTATAGTTAAGTCCTATGATGTAGGTAAGGAGCCATGATTGGATAAAGCTTATTGAGGCCGCAGTTGACGGGGTGTTGCTGTGTTGGGGCTTTGTGTTATTGGCGATATCTATCATGATGTATGTTCACACAATGTTTATAAATGCTATAACAACATGGATTATACTATAGTGGATAACAATACATGCAATATCAACAGAAATCACAATATAGTAAGGAACAATACGTGCGATAACAACAGGGATCACACAGGATAATGTATGTCAAGGCAAGCAAGTCAAAAGCATGGAATAACGCAAGTCAATAGAAAGGAATAAGTACAGGAAAAACAGGCAAAATAACACATCACATATCATTATTTCTTTTTCCACTATTACCTTATCATTTTAAGTCTTTCTCCTCTAATCTTTCCTCTCTATAGAACATGCATATTCATATACATTGTAATGAATTAAATGCACGGGGTCAATTAGTCAACAACAGAGTAAAGAAGCAGGAATATACAAACAGAACAATCATCTCAATAATATAGGAAATTAAACTTGGCAGAAGCATGTATCAAAATACAACAGAGATAAAATAGGCAACTAACAACCATTAACATTGGATTATTCAGCAACTAAACAATGAATTAATCCAGGCATTAAGTAACAGGGAGTGATTATCATATAGTAGAGAGGAAAAGCAAATTAAATCAAACAGACTCTAGTCCCATGATGTAGGCCTCCACTGGCCATACATATGCAATATTCCTTACCTGGCGTCTATAATGCATTTCTACACTTCCCCCTTCTTCTCTCAATCAATACTATAATACCCCAATATTTTTCTCGTATACGTGATGTAATCAAGTGTTGGGTTAAGAAGGATATTACATTGCGTATCTATACGTGTCAGGTTGTGACATGTATTTATGGGGAAAATGTTATGGGATGAAAGTTGAGTTGGAAAACACAACGGGAAAGCTAGGATTTTGGTGTTGCAGATGCATGCAAATGGCATGCGGACGAGGTATGCAGTCTGCAACTGCACGGGAAGCCGTCCCTGTGCTTTGGGATGAACCACGACGAGGTTTTACGTCCCAATGCGTCTGTCGTTGGGCACTTGCAGATGAATAAGGATGCATGGGAGCACGTTTGATTTGAATCTGTCTAACTCCTGGACAGTTTCGGACGAGCCCAGACGGACGCAAACACTGGCGGATTCGTCCGCTTTGAATCTGTCCAATTCTTGGACACATTCAGACCCATGCGGTTGCTTTATACGAATGCCATTTTACGTCCGAATAACGACTTCAGACGCTACAGAATGGGTGAGGACGCCATTTCTTGTCCGTATGCACGATTATGCCTTAGAGATTTTGCACATGCAGACGAATGTAGATGAGACCATCACGTCCGTACTCGTCCAAAATATCCCAGAACTATGTAAAGTTAGGGATTTAAAATCAGAAAAATTGATGCGTAGCCAATTAAAACGCAAACCCTCCACAATAAAGTGGTCCCATCCTAGTCCAAACCCACGCAAGCCGCCCTCCATCCGTCCCTCAATCCCTAGGTGTACGACTTGTCCCCTCCATGTAATTGTTTTCTCTTCCTTCTTTGGCATTCGGAAGCCATTCTCATTTTCTGCATGAGAGTGTTCCAGCGAGAGAGGAGTGAGACCTGCGAGCAAATGAGAGAATTTACTCTCTAAGAGACGGAGAGTGTTCTGTAAAACGACATGGGGCTTGGGTGTTCTATTGTGAGTTTGTGGTGTGAAACGTGTGAAACGAGTGTTGATTTTGTGAAAGAGCTCTGTGTGAAACCCCCCTTCCCCCTGCCTTAATTCCTCCCTGTCCAGCTTGAGCTTCCTAGCTCCTTTAGCTAATCGACTTTATTCTCTATGATTTAGTTTGATAACGTGTTAAGGATGGTTATTGTTGGATGGATTGTTAGACGTAGGAATCGTTAAGCGTATTGTGGATGAAAGAAGTAGAAGGCTGAGAGGGAGAGGAGAGACGTTGTGAAAGCCAACTCTCGAGTGTCCTTGGGTAAGGACTTTCTTCATTTTAGTTATGGATTTAAATGCAAATATTGGGATATGCAGATAATTAGATGATGTAATTAAGGTTCTCTGTTTTGTGTTAAGATTCATGTTCTCTTGGCAGATATTACTCTCTATTTGAGTTGAGTGAAGAACGTTGTTGTCTAGTGGTTGGTTGGAAATGGTTAAACTCTGTTGGTTGTAGTGTTTAAAACCCTTGTTATTGTGCTGCTTCTAAAAATTTGTGCTTGGATGCATAGTTATATGCAGGATGAATATATTGGTTTAAGATAGACTTGGGTTCTGTGTTATTCTTTTATTTGAAAAAGTTATATTCTGTTTCTGATATAAGTGAGGAAGAGAGATGAGTAATATGGTTCTCTAATACTCTGTTGGTTAGTGCCTTAGTATTCTATGAAGTATGAATTTATAGGATGAGATAATCTGTTAACTCGAAGTATGTATTAAGTTGGATCTGTCCACCGTTATAGTTATCAGAAATGCTAAAAGAGAATGTGCTAATCTGTTAAGTTTCTACTTTGAATTCCCGCTTTGATAATGAATATGCTGTGATTTATAGCTTGGTTCTAGAATTGAATATTGCTAAGAAATAAGTGTTAAGTGAGTTGACATTTATGAAGTTGTTATTAAATCTATGGTTAACTGTTGGCTGCTAAGATCAAATTGTTAGTCTATGTTGGACGAAGACATGATAAGGATTGAGTAAGGAATGTGAGGATTGATTATTCAACTATGTAGTAATTAAGCAAACACTTCCTTGTAAGAGATCTTAGTATGAGAATGAATGATTAGAATAGGAAAGACATTAAGATTTAATAAGTAGATTAAATGATTGTATTAATGACTAGATGTTTCTAAATGTGAAGGTACTAAGAAGAAGAGAGATTAGTATTAAGTGTTGAACGAAGAATCAAGGTAAGTGATATGCATGTGTCTTGGTCTTCGGACCCTACATCGCAAGAATAGAATATGCATGTTTCGTTGCTTACCGCTTTCTAAGCATGTCTACAGTCTTTGATAGCATGTTTCGTTGCTTACCGCTTTACCAGTATGTCTACAGTTTTTAATAGCATGTTTCATTGTTTATTGTTTTTAAAGCATGTTTACAGTTAATATTCGCACGTTTCGTTGTTTACTGCTTTTACAACATGTTTGCAGTACTTATAACACATTTTGGTGAATCACACGTTGAATGTTTATTTATGCTTTCAGAAATTGTATGCATTCACGAGCATCAAACGAAACAGATACAAATAACGGACGAATCATAAGCCATAAAAAGTAATAAGCGAACAAAGAAACAGATAGCGAACGAAGAAACAAATCACGAACGAAGAAACCGATAACAAACGAATAATAAGCCATAATAAAGTAAAGAAAAGAGAATGACAACGATATGATGTGAGGTCGTTTAAGTCCTTCGTGGACACGGTCGCTAGTGAGCTTTTGGATTATGCCATCGTCGCTAGGAATTTTTTAGATTATGTCATTGCTACTCGTATCTGTTGCAAGGTCCTTGGATTATGCCGAGACAAACAGCCAATGATTAGCAGACTTTCAGATTATATCATTGTTGCTATATCGGAGGTCACGATAAAAAGAATGACCAATGAAAGATAATAATTAAGATACAAAAGACAAAAGATAAGGAGAAAAAGATGAAAACGATGATTTAAAATGTAAAGGATAAAAAGATAAGAAGAAAACAACAAAAAACGATGATTAAAACATAAAGGATGAAAAGATAAGAAGAAAACACAAAAAACGATGATTAAAATGTAAAAGATAAGAAGATAAGAAAAAGACGAGAACTAAAACTGCATGTAGTATTATAGCATGATAGGTATTATCCCTTACTGAGTCTTAGGCTCATAGATTACTACTTGCAATGTAGGTACAAGTACAAGAGAACATTGGTGAACATATGTAGGAGCAACTGATAAAGTATTTGTATGGGTGAGACTTGCGGCTTGTTAGGCTAACTAATATAAAGAGAAACTGAGAAGAGCAATTGCAAAACATAAAAGTAACGATTTAATTAACTGTCTGTAAATTAACTATTTACGCTTCCACTACGTTTTCAAATAAAAATTAATTTACGCTTCCGCTATGTTTTGATAAAAGATTTTATAACTATAGTTTTCTACAAAATCATCACGATCTTAATAACGAGTCAAAGTAAAAGGATTTTAACGGTCCGGTTATAAGAAGCACACTCTGATTTCATATTAAAAATGTTTTAATAACGATTTACAGTTGCCTTACAAAAATTTTAAATTTCACGCATTTTTTAAGGAAACAAAAAATCAAGTCATTACAAATACCTTCACAAATTCATAATATTTAATTATTAATAACAATCCAATAAACTATATTTCCTCACACATGCACATTAAAGCTTTCAGTTTATATTCTAATTTCTTTATCTTCATCCAATTACACTCACAATATTCCCAAAGAAATATCATAACAGAGAACCAGAACAACAATATTCTATACCCTGCATAACCGTAGACGAAATGAAGAGCAATAGTCAACAAAGCTAACACCCATCATAGTTCTTCTCCAATTATTTCCAACAAAACAGAAATTATCAGAGAACCATTTCCAACACTGCCACATACTCTTCCTTAAGCAACCAACAAAGAGAGCACTACATTCTTCATTCTCACATATTAAATATCCTTCAGTAAAACACAACATAGCAAAACATAACAATAGAGCACAACATCCATAAACCTTTACCTTCTACCGTATGTTCCCTAAAATCCATAAAATGAGAAGGAACAGGGAATACCTGAAGAACTCAAGGACAGAAGGCATCCAGGACCCTTCATTTCTTTCTTCCTACGTCTTCTGCTTTTTTCTTTCACTACTTCCTATTTCCTTCCAGAGAACTCTTCTCCTCCACCTCCAACTTCTTCTTCTTTTCCTCTCTGTTTCTCCTCTACCTCTCTTTCATTTTTACAGAGAGTGTCACTCATAGATTCTCTCCCTTCCTCTCTGTCCATTTTCTTCATTCGGAGAAGTGTCCCACAACAACTCTCTTTCTCTTCTCTGTCTCTTAATCTCTTCATTAACAGCTTCCCACAATCCTAAGGCCTCACCTAACCATCCCCATATCTTACCATCTGTAAAGGGGAAGCCAATGTGGAGGAATTTATAGAGGATAAACCATCGGGATCCACATTTCTCCACGGGCCAAGCAAACCAAGTGGAACTGAAACCCATGAAGAACCCATGGGTCACTGCGTTCACCCATCCACCTTGCCACTGTAATCTCCATGGTAACACTAACTACCGACCAACTCATCCCAACAATGAGACATCAATTCACACCAAAAAAATAGAACGGAGGGACACATCATAACCAAACCCAACACCCAGAACAACACTAAGAAAAGAAACAATGCTCAGCAATGGAGACCGATAATGAACACATAGGGGACCTACCTCACACAACCGCCGGAGATGACCACTCTTGTCGTCCAAAATCCAATCCCCATCTTTGCCAATATTCATCTCGGTCTGGTGCTGCAAAACACCAGCACCTGAGAGCATTGCTCAATCTTTCCCGTGGGCCGATTACACCGAGCCCTAGCCTCGCCATCCACCGCCCTCACTCCATGGCACTGTCAATCTCCTTACTAGACAAAGCCCTGCATGCCACACCCTTCGCCGCATCGCTTCGCAGAGGAGATCGCTCCCACTCGAAGCTTTGCTCGAGCCTTCTCTCCCCTATCACCTCTCTCTTTGTGTTTCTCCTTAAAGAAATGGTCACGAGCCATTTCTTTTCCTTTTGTCTTCAACCAAACAGGTTCAAAGGATGAACCAATTTAACTAAAAACTCCCCCCTTTTATTTTAATCCTATCTTCTTTATTTTATCTTAATTTCAACCTTTTCCTTAATTTCATATATATATATAATCTAATTTTCTTTATTTTATCTTAATTTCAACTCTTTTCTTTATTTCATTTATTTAATTAATATGTGTGTGTGCGCGCATGCACGATACGTATCATATATTGATCGACTCAACTCCAATTTCTGACTTATTTTGAACATCACTTAATAATTATTGCGGGTCCAATTTTAATTCTCCAATAATTATCCAAACAATCATATTACACCCCATTAATTTTCCAATTACCCTTACTAAACTCTATTACAAGAAATTGGGGGTATTACATATGTGTTTTTAGGTGTTTTAATTCAATGATATATTTGATTAGATTTGCCGTGAGGGTGTTAAAGACACAATGTAAGAGATATTTGTATGTTTTTGGTCACTTTGGCCTACATCACAAGATATTAAGGTAAGATGGTGATATTATTTGACGTGTTGTGGTATATGAGGATAATATTATGATTGATTTGATTGTTTGTATGTTATCGCCATGCTTTCTATATTATGAGATATATGAGGTTAGTATTGATCATTAAGAAGAATAAAATATTGGTTATTTAATGTTTGACATGCTATGATAGATGAAGAAATTTGATAGGTTATTATGATATAGAATTTTATATTATGAATTGCATTAGTATGTTCATATGCACCTTACATGCATCATGAAAGTGTTTTATAAGAAAAGATAGAAAAGAATTTCATTGCATATGTTTTTTTCCAATAAACTGAAAACGAACTAAATAAACGTAAATAGACACTACAGATTGGAGTTAGAGTTGATTGCTCTAAATGGGTCAAGAGGTGTCACTCTCCATTTTTGCACCCCAACGCCTGAATGGTTAAGTGAAAACAAAGGAAAACTGAAAATGGATTGAATAAACGTAAATACACACTTATAAATGCGTCAAGATGTGTCACTCTTATAAATGACTGCCATAAAATGGGTCAAGAGGTGTCACTCTTCCTTTTTGCACTCCAGCGCTTGGATAGGTTAGTGAAAGTAAAGAAAAACTGAAACTAATTGAATAAAAATAAATAGACTGTAACGACTTGGTTTTTATTTACTTTAAAAATCGTGTAAATTTAAAATTTTTTCTTTTATAAAATCAGAGTGAGACTTTTCTTTATAAAACCCGATCGTTAAAAACTCTTTACTTAAAACATTTATTAAGTTCAGAAGAATTAATGAAATCCTTTTTATAAAATGTAGCGGAATTAAAACGAAGCATTAAAGAATATTAAATAATTTACAAACCCTTTTTACAAATAAATTCCTCTTTTAAATTCTTTAGCCCAACCAGCCACAAGATCCACCAGTGCAAATCCTTCATCAACTATCTTTGAGTTGTTCTCCTGTTTCTCGTACATACCTACATCAAAGACCTAACTAATGAGTCTAACGCTCAGTAAGTGATATAAGAAAAAGGAAGGTAGATATGATGCATAATCATGCAATGCATTACAGAGAAGAACCGTATCTTGTCTGTTAACCGGGATGATGGATACGTCTAGGTCTCGTGGCTTAACTGTATTTTCGACGAGGAAACACACCAATCGGGGTATCACCACAAGCCATACCCATTCACTTTTGTTGAAGACATTGGGAATTTCAGAACAAGAAAATTGAGAATCTTACGATTCCCGTGGCTTAACCGTACCTCACCGCCCCCTACGTGGGAGTAGGCACTCTAATAGGGGTGTCATAAGGACCATTCTCAATCCTCCCGAACCCCAATATGCCTATTTACATATATTAGGTATGTCATGCAATATGCCTACGAATACCTACAATCCTCTATGATCATACAAATGTCTAACAAACATATCATTAAAAGAACACACAACATGCGACCCTAATTCTTGCGATGTAGCGTCCGAAGACCAAAACATAGTAAGTATCAACTTACTTGGCGTCTATAGCGCAGTTCAGAAATTAACGTTGTCCTTCTCTTTTTTATACCTTCACAATTTTATAACATTTATCATTAAAATTACAACCTATCAATCTCAACACATATTCATTTGCTACTTACTAAAATTCTTAACCCAAGTTCAACTTAGACATTTAACCATTTCTAACAATATAGCACTTCCAATATCTCTACGCTAATCAACTTCCAACAACATAATCAATTCCATTAAATATTTCTCTAACTAATTCTTTTTCTTGGATTTCACGCTAGTCCACATTTGACAGTAACCTAACTTTAATATTTCATGCCCTCAACCAATTCATATCACACACAATTCTTAACTACAGTTGTTATACTTTCAACATATGGTTTTATCCCTTCTCATTTGATAGCCATTTCATATAATCCAAGACAAATCACCCAATCCAAACTTTCGTGATTCGCAGATTTAGTATATCTTTTCCCATTAACAGTTTAAACTATGCAGCAATACTTTTAGCATGCTAATGTCTCCCTTCAACAACTAATATACATTTTAGCAACTAATATAGCATAACAGCACATTGAACACTACATCATTCTCAACAATTTGCACAACAACTAAACAATCAATTATATAGCAAATTGAACAATCCAACTCGTAATGTAGGGCCTTCTTTGGCCAACCATAATTCTAAATTCTTACCTCAAGTTTTCCAACAGCTTAACCAAGCAAACCGAACAAAACAGCAGCTCAACAGTATCCTCAACCTTCCAAACTCCCAATATCTCTTAAGCAAATATGGCATTAGAGGTTAAATTCCATATTTATAACCAATTTGACCAAAACTGTGGATGGTCAACAATTAAACAATAATCTGTAATTTCTCAAGTCAAGACTTACCCTTTATTCACTTCATGGATGGACAGAAACCATCCAGACAGGGCAACACTCCACTTAGTTCACCACACCACTCACCAAATTACTTCACAGCAGGATTACACTCTCACACTTTCACACATTTACAATTGCCAACTACTGAAGTACCTAGGGGAAACTTACTTCATATAGACGAAGGAGAGAGAGAGAGCTGTAGGGAAGGCTGCAACAGAGAAGAATTCTGCAGAGGATAAGCTGAATCTGTAAAAAGGGGCTGCCAATTGCCCAATCCAAGAGAGAGTGATCCATTGAGGAAGAGGCACATGGAAAAGCTTCCACATCCTCAGGGAAAGCTGGTCTTCATCGCAGCACTCTGGGGAGAGAGGGTTTTGATGAGGTAAGCATGAAATCAGAAGAAAGAGACGAAATATAAATGGGTTTCTCAGATTTCTTCGATAATTCAAATGAGCAGTGGTGTCTCCAACATCGTCCGCACCAGTCCGTAAGTCCATTTAGGATGAGAACGAGAAAACACATCCCAAGTCTTCGTTTGTACCGTCTGCAGATGTCTTTCAGACGTGATTTTTTGTCTGCATGCATCATCCGCATTAGTTCGAATGTGTCCTAAAATTGTCAAGAGTCAAATCGGACGATGTTCTTCTTCATCTGCGTTCGTCCGCTACCGTCCGAATTGTCCCAGAATTGTACAGATTCAATGCGGATGCGAACCCTTTTCGTCCGCCGACGTCCGAAACTCACCAGTGTACATTTTTCCTAAGTTTTCCATACTTAGATTATTTTCCAAATATTTCCCCCAATCAATTTTCTCATCAAATAAATCTCAATCATCTCTAATTAATTCGGTTACAAAAATTGGGGTATTACATAGACGATGTGTGGGCGGGGTTTGAGTTGATTGTTCTATATGGGCTAAATGGTGTCACTCTCCCTTTGCACCCACCGCCTGGAAGGGTAAGTGAAAGAAAAAGAAAAATGGAAAGACTAAAACTGAAAATATATGTTTTATTAAACTACATCACATGAGCATATCATCGTTATAGCTTTTACTGAGTATTAGACTTATAAATAAATCTTGTGATGTAAGTGAGAACCATAACTTGGATAAGGGAAGTATGAACTGATGATAGTGAGGTTGTAGTTGATGGAGCATGACTACATTGAGCGTTTGTGTTGTTCAACGATTTGACTGGTGGGTTATGGCTTAAGATAGTATGTTTTATATAAAATCTTTTAAAATAAATTTATGCAATATTGAAATGTTTGTTTTATGACGATATTTGGTAAGACATGTTTTATACTCATGAAAAAAAATGGATCTTTTATGTTATAAAAAAAAGTGTTCCGCTACGCTAAGAATTTTCAAAAGTAAGTTTAAACATTTTGTTTATAAAAAAATGCATGAAAAACAGGGCGTTATAGTAACGTCGTCTGCCTTCATGTACATGAGTATAATTGGACATTTGCAGGTGGCGTAAACGTCTAAGAGACGTCTTTAAATAGAAAGCGTGATTGCGATATTTGCGTCGTTCATTTATTATAATTTAAGGTTTTAGTCATTAGCAAACTTAGTTTAAGGTTTGATTTGACACTGACCTTATAGTTCAAGATTTTTTTTTGTTAATTACCTTTTTAAATATAAGTAGATGTTTTATTATTTTTAAAAGTAATTTTTGAAAAAAAAAATGTATTTTTTGTCTCCATAGTTTAAGATTGATTTCATTTTAATTCTAATAGTTTTAATTGTTTCATGAGAGTTCATATAGTTTCAATTTAATTTTTAAATAATTCTTTCACCTATCAGTTAAATGTATTTCGTGACATATTTTTATTCATGTCATATTTTCACGACAAAGATTTATTAAAACAAAAATTTTGTTATGGATTTATTTTTTGAACAAATCACTATATTTTTCTCTTATATTTTATAAAAATAAAATATTTTTTTAAAAAAGACTTAAATGAAACTAAAAATTTTATGATGTAGATAAAATAAAATCACATGACCTATTTTATTAATTTCAACAACAAAGAGGGATTAAATGGCTATCAAAATTCAATTTAAATTATAAAAAAAATTATGAAAAAATTAAAATGATTAGAATTAGTGAAATCAATTTGAATTATAGGTAATAAAATCACATTTTATCAATAATTTTATAAATAATGTTATGACTATTTGTAATTTATTATATTAATTAATATGTGAAAAAAAAATTGTATTATTCCTCTAATTTAGAAGATTCTAACGTGGCAAAGTTACTTATTGAAATTAAATTCTGAAAGATGTTCACTTGGTCTCCATTGACATCGGCAATAACGGCATGATTGCAATTTGCAAGAAATCTCAAGCCATTGAAGTCCTGCAGAAATGAACGAAGGCAAGAGCTAAAGCAGATGATTTGCAAATGGTGGAAATGGGAACGCCGTATCTTCCTTTTCTGACCAACCCTTTTAAAAATGGTGTAAAGCACAGCACCACCAAAAGGCTAAACAACACCTCGCCAAACCCACAGCCGCCGGCACTTGTTCCTGACCCAACCATGCCCATCGCCAGCGCCGTCAACTGCACCAGCAAGACGGTCGTGCCGGGCAAAAACATGAGCGATTCATCGAAGGTGAACTTGCCGGAATCGGTGCCGTCGCCATCGTCGCTCTGTTCCTTTGCTGTAATTTCAAAGACGGTCTCCGATAGGCCGAGAAGCTTCAGCAGAGCTCTAAGGATTCCTAATAAAGAAGCACTAGACGAAAAGATTCATCGCATTCTCGAATTGTTCCACCTTGAACGAGCAGTCAACCCCAGCCGGAGGTAAATATGTAAGTAATAGCAATTGTAGATGATAATCAGAGGAACAATAATGAGCAGACCATGATCATGAGCCTGCAATGGAAACATTGTTAATTAAAAAAATAAAAAGGTAAGTTAACATTTTCTTTACAATCTTAGTATTCCGACTTAGCAGGCGTTTACCTTGGGCAAAAAGTGTGAGTTGGTGATGATGCAATAGGCTGGCAAAGCCATGTATAAAAGCTCAGGAATGGAAATGAGAGGCCCTGTGAGAAAAAATGTGTAGGCCAAGCATTGGTTGAACTGGAGATTTGAAGTGAGGAAGAGGATGGGGGGGCTATTTTTACTGAGGAAAATTTCCGTTAAGCCAGTGACCCACCTCTTATGTTGAGTGAATAGAACACGCCCATCTGTTGGCGCACAGCCTAGAAACGCCGGCGGGTCTGGTGTCAGCAACACTGATTTCCAGCCCTTTGAATGAATCTTCATTCCGGTCAGCACATCTTCCGTCGCTGTTCCGTAAAGCCAACCGACCTGAATAACCAAAACAAGATCTCCTTTTTCTTTAAGTTTTATGTAAAAAATTTTAATTTTGATGCGTTTTCCCTCCGAAACTTAGATCTTATTTCACTTCTAGAACTAATTTCTACTTACACAGGTTATGGAAGAAGGAAAGTGTGAATACTGGTTTACCTTGGAACCCCATGCAGTGTTTTGCTCATATGAACAGCTTGCAACTTGGTGGGCTGAATCAATTGAAGAAGACAGATCTTTTGAGTCGCCTCTTTTCTCATGCAACCCAGAAAAAACTTCTGTTGTTGATTTGATAAACTCCGTTGAATGTCCAAAAGTTTCTTCCAGTTCTTGACTAGTAGTAAGCTTGACTGTGTTTGAGGATAAATTGTAGATGATTCTGCGTCTGTTAAAACACCCAGATCCGCCATAGAAAGGACCTTGCATCTCTGACATCCCTCTCACCATTGTCTACAAAACACCATTAAAATGTAATGTTAATTGCTAAAACAAACAAAAAAAAAAAACATGGGTATTATGATTTGTTTGGGATTATTCTAGGACTTGTCAAACTTACTTCATATAGAACAGTCTGTTGGGTTCCAAATGGATCATCTTTTACAGTATTATAGAACTTCTGTGGACATTGAACAAACACGCAGTCTTCTTCTCTCTCAACTCCTAGGAAAAGGCACATTGCATGAAGAACAACCTTCGGATTGTTGGCAAACATATCACAGTCGACATTTAAGATGAAAGGAGCATTAGTCATCACGCCTGAGACTCTGGTCTGTTTGTGTAGAAATTCATTAATTTGCATTTAAAATGAAGAACATTATAATGACATTAGTTAAGGGAAGTTCGAAAAGTCGGTCCTTCTTACTAAAGCATTCATGGCTCCTGCCTTGTAATGATGTGGACGGTTCGGACGCTTCTCTCTGGAAACATAGATCAAATCTGGCAACCCAGTTAAATCACCTTCATTCTTCAATAGAATCTGCACATAATGTTATGTTATTTGGTGCAAATAGTTAAAAGAATTGCTCTTTTTACCAATGGCTATCTTCTTACCTTGATTAGCATGGCATGGTTTTTGATTTCTCTGTCTTTGAAAACAGCAAAATCTTCGGGGAGATCGTGCTCAAAGTTTTCTGCTGCGGCTTCAATCTTTCTACGAAGAAGTTCATACTCATCCTACAAAATGAAAAGATTAGGTATCAGCAATTCTTTAAAGTCTTAGCAATGGTATATTTTCTGAATCCATTTTACCTTCATTTTCTTCTCTTCCAATCTGAATTCCGAATTATGTTCATTGTTTAAAGATGAATTGGTAGATAAGTATCTAAAAGGAGCTCTCACTTGAATGCTGTTCTTTTTACAGAAGGGTGCCCAAATTTGAGCAAATTTGGAGGCTTCAACTAGAGAATAGAGTGTGAGAGGCGAATAACCATCGTCGGAAACGTAGCAAGCTAGCTTGTTGACAGGATAATCGATCGATAACAAAGACAAAACTGTGTTTACTGTTATGATAGGTGGTTCAAGCACTGGATCAGCTGTGGTCACAAAGATATCCACCGGAGGGAGCTCTTTCTCTCTGCCATGATGTGTGGTCAGTGATCATAAGTAAGAATAATCTATGAAGGAAAACTCAGTTGAGAGATAATTTTACTAAATGGGCAAAGAAAGAACCTCTGTAAAAGGCAATGTGGGTGAGTTTTATAGTCGATAAGCTTCCATCTGGTGACTAGGCTGGCAGCCCAGACTAGGGTGAAGCACAACTCACAAAGGAAGGCAAGAAGCCAGGGGAAACCACGGCCGGGGAGAGAGACGAGTCGGTAAGTCAAAAAACAGAGGAGGAGGAACAAGACTGTGATTTGGACAGCTCTGTCCACTGTGTTTTTCATGGAGACTCTTTCGAATAGAGAGCAAGAGATTGAAGGAGCCATTGAAGAGGATGAGTGGACGGAAGAAGACCAAGTTTAAGGTTGGGCAGTGGATCGACCATGTGACATAAGTTTCAGCAAAAAGCAAGACAGTTTTACGAGGAAGCAAAATAACAAGAAGCACAGACATTCAATTATGCATGAGACCCAAATGTAGGATTCATACTTACAACTCTTCTGTTGCTTCTCTTGGAAGTGGTGCAAGAAGTGACACCGTGCTGCAAGAAGAAAACTCAAAAGCATTAATTGAAACACGTCCGATTGGGAAAGACACTTGAGCTTATGGTCCAGACTTGCTTAGATTTTGATGATCCAAATTTTATTTTAACCCAAGACAAAATGCCTAGTGAATTAAATTATAGATATTTTGATTATAGACTTCATTTAATGCAATTTTGTTACCAAGGTTTTTGAAATTTTCATTACTATTGCACCAATTCTTTTGTATTTAGATTTTCAACACAACGTACATTCACTTGAGGAAATCATCTGCCAATTCAACACTCAGAATAGCAGCAACATGTAATGTTTATGTTGATCAAACTTTATTGACCAGAATGATGATTTTTCCTACCACAGTAGAGCACTTTTTGGATAAAATTTTTACGTAAAACACCCAAAAAAGAAATGAAGGCTCAAGTTCGATATAGCATGCACGAGAGAAAATATGGCGCTTTCACTTCCGTCGTGCAGAAGGCGGGAACACCATTTCTTTCCTAATGTTAGCTGTGTAGCCCCATTTCCCCACACTGGCATATACATTTGCTAAGATGACAATCGTCTATGATGAATTACGGGTCCACTTTATCATCAATCAAGCTTCTAATAATATTATAAAGTCATTCAAGATCAAATATAAGTAGAAGTTCAAGAACATTTATAGAATATTTGGTGAACTTCACAAATCTATTCACTATCTGATCTTTGACGAATATTTGATAGTTTTAGCATTTGGAATGACGTCACATCAAAAAATGTGCTTCATGAATATTGTAACTGATTTCTTAAGCTTTCTAAAATAAGCTGGATCGTTGAAATTAAAGTTTGTTTGCTATGTCAAAAACCCACGGAATAGAGAGTAATTATTGTGCAAAGCCCAAGTGGCTAACCTTAGAGACCAATAAAAGTCTGTTAGATTTCGGTGTGACCCAAATTCTATTGGGCAAGGCCTGTGGGCCCGCATTGTAAATCTCATTTAGGGTTTTGTTTTCTCTATAAATTGATGTAAGCTAGAGTAGCAAAAACACGCGGTTGTAATTTGATCTTCATAGTAGATTCATTCATCTGCCCGTGGTTTTTTTTCGAAATGATTTTTCTACGTAAATCTGGTGTCCCACATCGTACTTTCTTTTTCCAGTTATCGTTCGATCTCTAACAAATGGTATCAGAGCTTTGGTTTCGAGAGTTCGTGTTTCCAAGTGTGGTGAAACAAATTCACTTCGGTTGTTCCGCATCGAACAAGATTTGTGTAATTTTTTAGAAAATTACAATTTTTGGCAAAAAAAAAAGAAAAAAAGAAACGGGAAAATTGTTCCCCGTACAATTCGTCTTGCTCATGAGATTTGTTCTCTTTATCGTCTAGCCGCCATCAGAAATAATTGCCTCATTTTTCATCTCTGTTTGGAGTTCTCCAGAGAAATTGTGTCTTCGAACAACAGGTTCTTCATTGAAGGATTTTTTATTTATCCTCAGTTGCCATAAATCATCTACATTGGTGTTCTCCATTCTTGTTGCCAAGTCGTTTCGATTGGGGCTGCCGCAAGAGTGTCCTTTGCAAAATTGGATTGTTGCTAAAGATAAAAATTTTTCAAAATCATTGGAATTTTTGGAAGATTTTTGGAATATTAAATTTGATGGATTTATGGCAGATTTGGAATCACGGGAATATCTCAATCATGGAGATTGTTTTCAATTGAAATTCAAATAAGGTTTGAATTTTGTAATATTTGCGATTATTTTGGCAATTAGATTTGATTTGATTTCATTTGATTTTGGAGATGATTTGTTATGGTAAAATATCTGAATTTTGGGGATATCTTTTGGAATCTTATAATATCCATGGTCTTTCGCTTCAATATTTTAGGGCGAATATTTTATTGAAGTGAGTGATCTTTTGAGTCAAATATTTTGTTAAAGATTATGTTTCTAGGGCGATGAGATCTTTAAATTAGATCTTCCACTTTTGAATTGAGAGTTGAGATTTCGTTATGATAAGATAACGAGAGTGAAATTTTAAAGGATTTTGAAAGACAGTTTTGATATGGTAGGTCAAGTGGCGAGATATACTCGCATAGATTTGGCTGACTCTTTGTGGGATTTGAAGATGTCACTATTGTGGTTTAAATGCTCTTAAACCAGGTCAGCATCAGTTGCTGTATTTACTCTTGAAGAATTTTATATTGGTGATTTGTATATTTCTCTAAGACGGGCAGGTGGTGTAGTACCCCAAAATTTTTATTTCCCTTTTGATGATGTATTAAATCTGGATAATTTTAATATATCAATAGTGCATCATATTATGTGACGGTAAGTGTTAAGTCGTGCATGGAAAGTATATGGTTAACATTGAAAAATAATTTAGTATGGAAAACTTAAGAAAAATTTGTACTGCGGAGTTTCGGACGCATGTAGATATCGTGCGGACGTAGATTAGCGTTTGTAGAACTGTTGAGTTGTGCCCCTGCACCTTGGGACGACATGAGGACAAGGTTTTGGCGTCCTGAGTCATGCGGACGCCTATGCAGACGTTACGGACGTTGCGGACGAAGAGGGTTCGCATCCGCATTGAATCTGTACAAATTTCTGGACAATTCGGACGACTTGCGGACGAATTGGACGAGGATGGATTGTGTCCGATTTGACTATAGACAATTTTTGGGAACATTCGGACGCTACCTGCGAACGTTGAATCTCGTCCGAATGTTGCTTGTGGACGGTACGGACGAGGTATTAGGACGTGTTTTCTCGTCCCAATTTGACTTTTGGACGATGCGAACGACTCAACTCGCCCGAATTGTCGGGAAAATACGAGAAACCCATTTTTAAATTCGATCTCTCTCTTCCGATTTCGTAAAACACTAGCCAAATTCTCTCTCTTTAGCCTACCACTGCAACGTCCAGCCTCTCCCTATAGGTTGGAAGGCTTTCCACGTGGCAAAGGGTTGTTAGACCATATTTTCCTTGAATAGGGCAATTGACAGTCTGTCCTTCCAACTTATCTTCTGCAATAGCTCAGCTACCTCCTCTTCTTTGTCTATATAGGCAAGTTTCTTGTGAAAATGTACTTTGGTCTGATAACTGTGAGGTGTTTGTGAGAGTGTAATTCTGCTGTGAGGAAAATTGTGTGAGGGTGACGAATGAGTGTGGGCCTTGTAAGTGTGAAGTACAGTGAAGTGTTGAAGTATTACTCTACTGGATTTCCCCTGTTGAACAATTGTAGAGTGAATCCTTGTTGTTCAATCGTGAAGTGAAGAAGAGGTAAGAGTGCATTTTGGGAGTTATTGATTTGGATAATGAACCTCTTGTTTTGGCTAAGTGAGGATTGAACTGATCATTCTTATTGTTCTGCTTAGGAAGGTTTGAAAGTGTTGAAGGCTAAGGGATTATATATCGTTGCTGATTCCTTTCAATTATGCGGTATTGTTTGTGTTAGCTGCTGTAATATTGAGGTAAGAATTGGAATATTGTTTTGGCCAAAGGGAGGCCCTACATTATGGGTTTGTTGTGTTTAAATTGTTTGTTTGTTGAAGAGCATGATGGATAGAAATTCTGAATTTGTTGAACTATGGAAAGCATGAGTAATATAAATGAATAGAAAGTCCAATGTAAATCTGATCTTGCTGTTGATTATTGAAAAACATGAAGAATAGGTGTGAGGTTCTGCTTAAGTTGCTGGAAATTATGACTGTCATGCTTTTACCTAACACCATAACTAAAGTTCTTACAATTGTGACTGTTTTGAACATGGACTTAATCCGAATATTGTGAAGTATGTAGGCTAGGATATTGTAAACTGCGTTTCTACTTAAGTTGGTATTACAGAGTTGAAAGCATGCCTAGCAACTTAGTTGGAAATGGAAAAGTTGGAATTGAGCCTATGAATAGAGTTAACGTTGTGATCCTTGCTCATGATTGCCTCTAAATGAACCAATAACTAACATCTTCCTTATAATATGTAAATGTGAAACTATTTCTGTTAGTATTGTTTTGTCAATAGTAATAATGAGAATGATAAACACACAGTGGATTGAAAGTGAAGTTCCTTATGAAATTGTAATTAAATCGATTGTGTTTCTATTGTGTGTTGTTTCTATGATTTCGTTTGTGGTATACATGCGTCATAATAGGATTTATAAAACTGTTCACATGCTGTGTGTCATTCTAAAATATATGTAAATAGTCATGTGGGGGTTCGGGAGGATTGAGGATGGTTGTCGTGGTGACACCCCTATTGGAGTGCCTACTCCCTATTAGGGAGCGTGAGCTACGATTAAGTCATGAGAATCTTAAGATTTTTAATTCTCTTGTACTGAAATCCCCAATGCCTTCAACAAAGCGACTGGGTATGACTCGTGGTGACACCCCTATTGGCGTGGTTCCTCGTTGGAAACACATGTTAAGCCACAAGATCAATTGACTTACCCATCGCCCCAAACTAACAGATGAGATACAAATCTCCTCTGTAATGCATCGTGTGATCATGCATCATATGCATTGCATTTATTATTCTGATTCTTGTTAGGCATTAGGCTCATTGTTTTCCCCGTAATGTAGGTGATTATTATAATGAAGATTTTGTACCAGTGGACGTGTTATCAACCAGTTTGACCTGATGGGTACAACTCAAATATTTTAGAAATCATTGGTGTTTTGATAAAAAAAAAAAAGGGTATTTTGGTAATTCACTATCATCAATATTGAATGTTTGGAACATTGTATTAGGGACTTTGGTATTTTGTTAAAAACACTTGGAAACTACATTTTAAATTTTTATTATTATTCCGCACTATTTACTCTGATTTTGTTTTCTTCTAAAATAAATTTCAAACGATGAAAAATTAAGCGAAAAATTTTATATGACGTATTTTTAAAATAAGAAAAAATGTTTTCAAATTAATGGGGCATTACAGGTGAACCCTCCTTGCAGATCTTCTTTAAGGGTGTGGAAGAGGAAAATTTGAAGATTTAAAAATTAGTTCCTTGCATCAGAATTTGTTTCAAGATGGAGATTGTTAGAATTCAGGGTTTTGAATTCGTTTTGTTGGGCCGGGCTGACGAGCACGCGCTATGGATCTCTTTCATAGAATTCATGTCAAAGTGGAGATTGTTAGATTTCAGTGTGACTCGAATTCTATTGGGCAAGGCTGGGGGCTCGCATTGTAGATCTCATTTAAGGTTTTGTTTTCTCTATAAATTGACGTACGCTAGAGTCACAAAACTCGCGGTTGTAATTTGATCTTCATAGTAGATTCATTCCTCTGCCCGTGGTTTTTTCTCGAAATGGGTTTTCCACGTAAATCTGGTGTCTCACATCGTACTTTCTTTTTCTGGTTATCGTTCAATCTCTAACAAAGTCAATACACGGAAACTATCAAAGTGGCCGAACTCAAGAAGGAAAAGCTGGCAAAAGACATCAAGACTTGGAGAAGAAGAAAGAAAGAATTAAGTAAATAATCTATAAGTTAATTGACCTAGTAACTATTAAATAAAGCATCGGTCAAATGTATTTTATAACCGATTTAGTGATATTGTTGCTTATTTAGTTATTTACCATTCTTTAGTTTATAATTGGCTATTTAAAGCCACCTTATGTAAATGTTTAGACAAGTGAAATTGAATTGTAAAATCCTTTACTTTACTTTGGAAATTAGAGTGATTCTTTTTTTCAAACATTTAGTGAGTTACATCCAAAGTTTTCTTGTGTGTTGCATCACAAGATTGAGCTTACTTTATGAGTTAAGTGAGTTCTCTTATTAGCATTCATACTCTTACTTCTTGAGGGAAGAGTGTGTGAAGAGATGTCTAACTTTCAAGAGGAGTTTCATTGGTGAAGATATCCATACGGGAGTTACAAGTGTGCATACTTGCTATTTTTGGTCAATCTTCTTTGCTCATGCATATTTCCAAATCTATAGTGAATCTTACCATTTCTTTGGAGGGATTATTTTCCATTCATCAAGGAAGTTGCTGTCAAAATTTTAGAACAAAAGATTATAAAACAAGGGAGTTATTGGTTTCCAAAGACGAAATTTCCATAAGTGTTTTGCGGTAGATTTTCGGGAAAGCTTCTTTCTTTTTTGTGTCTTCACACGATCAACCGCTTTTTCTACCTCAAATTTGCAGCTAATTAAAAATAGCAGATTTTTGGTTGAACTCCTTCATGCATTGATCAGTCGCTCCTTCAGCATACTCAACCCTCGGTCGATCAACACTTCCTCAACACTTCATCAACTTCTTCAACAATTTAAACACTCAATAGGTTATATTTTTAATCCTCTTTCGCTAGTGCATCAGTCTAGAGTGCAGTGGCTGTAAGGAAGGCTTCAAATTTCAGCAAATTTTTCCAAAACAAACTTAATCCTAATAACTCTTCCCCCAAATCAGCGCAATCAAACCTTAAAATTTATTTGTTTTTCAAAATATTCTACGCGAGATTGAGTGTTATCAAAAAATCACCTCCCATTCCTTCTCCTTCGTTGAACCTGGCGTCAATGAAAGGGCAGATTCATGAGTTCCTTCAAAGGAAAGAATGGTGAGACATCTCCTATAAATTGAGAGTCTCACCGTGAAGAAAACTCACACCAAAATCTCACAGTTTTCTCTTGAGCTCTGAGACTTACCTCCTCCGCAACGAAATCCCTCTCTGAGCAAGCTCCCTCTTTCCGTGTGAATCCTTTCCTCTAGCAAACAACAAACCCTCCACTCAGATGAGCCTTTGCTTGACGACGAATCTCCATCTCTGTCTGCAACAAACCAAGAGAAGGAGTTCTCTCCTTGTTGAGAAGAAGAAGAGCGAAAAAGAACGAAGGAGAAAAGGGTAGAGCTGAGTTTTGGAAGAAAACCGAAACTGTCCAAATCAAGTGAGCCAAACCGGTCCAAGTCAAAAGTGAACCAAATTGGTCCAAGGCAAGTGAACCGAACCGGCCAGCTGAACCAAACCAGACCCATTCTAATGAACCAAACCAAAACGGTCTAGCTAAATCAAGCCAACCCGATCCAAATTCATCTCTAATCCACTTAAGGATTTTATCTGTAATAAATTTCTACCCAAAATTCCTTCAAGGACTATTATTTTTGTAGAAGGAAATTTAATCGGTAAATCTCTTAAGCAGGCTAGATTATTCGGAAGCTCAAGAAATCCTTAGAACCCTATTTTCTCGAAATCCAAGTAAGTAAAACACAAGTTTTACAATGTTTTTTCCATAGACCCCATATCACAAGATGTATATTATTTTCCTTATACTCATTTCGTTATTTCATTTTAATATTTTACTTGGACATGTATTATTAGGTATTGACACATGATATTTAAAAGATAAAATACATAGGACATTATGTATGTGAGCATGAATGCATAAAATTGATAGAATTGACGAAAAACATGATAAGAGATGACCGATGAGACTTTATGAAGGTAAGAAACCACTGGTTCTCTGAAAGCCTGAACGCATGGTTATGAGATGGCTAATGAAAGCCTGAACGCATGATAAAGTTGGAAAATGAATTCTAACTAGTATGTAATTTAAAGAATGAAAACTTGGAAATACATGAAATTAAAACATATATGCACATGTTTTTATTTACTAAGTTATCTCACCTTTAGTTTTGTGATGTAGGTGAGTTTTTATCTGAAGATGAATTGACGCTGATCGAGAACTATCCCGAAGTATAAGAGCATATAGAGGGAGATATTGGGAATATCGTAGATGGGTTAGAGAATTAAAGTTTATTAATATTTCACTTTTAATGTTTTGAAATAAACTCTACTTGGTGTTCAATTACTAAGATGGTTTGAAAAAATTGCGATTGTAGTTAAATATTAAATAAATTCCTTTTTAATTAATGAAGCTTTAAATAAATATTTAGTAATGTTTTGGCTTATAAAGCTTATTTAGTAAAGTAGAATTAATTAATAAGTATACTTAAATTACATTGTTAAGAAATATAGTTGTTTTTCTTAAATGCTTCCGCTTTAAATAATGATTTTACTATTTTCAAAGATTAACAAATTTTGAAATTTAGAATTTATAACTACATAATTAAATCTAATTTGTAAATCAATTTGGGAAAAAATTTTAGGGTTTACAATTTGTAAAAAATAAAATTTGGGGTCGTTACAATTGGTATCAAAGTTTTAATAGTTCTATAGACTATCTGTATGCTCATTTGCATTAGGAAAGATCGTCGATCAGCAAGTAAATATTTCTCTTGTTTTAATTAAAGTTATCCCTTATAAATTTTGTTATCTATTTTATGTGTATTAGGATTTAATACCTTCAATAAATTAAAAATATGAAAGAAAGATTTTTAAACTAGAATAAATTTTTGTGATGTAGACTTATGGTTAATCATAGAGGAATTAGTTTTGAGCGAGATGCTGAGCGTGATGCTGTTCTCAATTGAATGATGGACATGATCGAGAAGCAAGCTAGACAAATTGAACAACTGATGCAAGTGACACCACCACGGCCCAGACCCAAGCCCATGCTCAGACCAAGGCCCACGCCTAAGCAGCTAATACACAAGCTCAGATTCCTAATAGGCCTTGACCCGTTGACCTTGATTATGAAATATTATAGAGAATAGATCCCCATATTTTTTATGGTAATCTGGCTGATATGGCAGCTGCTGAGGATTAGATCAGAATCATTGGTGAAATATTTGAACTTACTAAGATTGTGGAGGTAGAAAAAGTGGCTTGTGCGTCCTCCATGTTTAGAGGAGAGGCACATTATTGGTGGGACTCAATAAAGGTGATACATCTGGTCGCCACCATATCATAGGATTAAATCAAGGAGCTATTCTATGAGAAATACTTTTCCAACACTACGAAGAATGCGAAGATGGAAGAATTCATGGCCCTGAAGTAGACTGGAAATGTAATTGATGCACAAGTTCGAGTAACTCTCTCGTTGTCTCTCACATGGTTAGTACCAAAGTATTGAAGGTGAATGTTTTGTTCAAGGGTTAAAAGCGGATGTAACGTCCTCCGGTGCTCCCAGTATAATATTGTCCGCTTTGGGTCGAAGCCCGAACGGGTTTGTTCTTGGGGTTAGCCCAAAACGCGTTGTACTAGGTAGGAAAGGGCTCCATGCTTATATACCATGCATTTTCTACTCTCCCAAGCGATGTGGGATTGTGCCCCCCTGATATGGGCTGGACCCACAACTGGGTCTTTCTTGGCCTTCACAGGGCGGGATGTCACAATCTCCCCCCCTTGGGGACCCGACGTCCTCGTCGGCCACACTTCAGGTTGGGATTTGGCTTTGATACCATTTGTAACGTCCCCCGGTGCTCCCAATACAATATTGTCCGCTTTGGGCCGAAGCCCGCACGGGTTTGTTCTTGGGGTTAGCCCAAAATGCATTGTACTAGGTAGGAAGGGGCTCCATGCTTATATACCATGCATTTTCTACTCTCCCAAGCTATGTGGGATTGTGCCCCCCTGATATGGCCGGACCCACAACTGGGCATTTCCTAGCCTTCACAGGGCGGAATGCCACAGCGGAGATATTCAAAAATGTCAATCTTCTCATTTCAAAGAACACACCATTTACTGTTGCAGTTGAAAAGGCCTTGGGTGTAGAGATAGGAGAGTAAAAACTCATCAAAGCCTAAGATAATAGAAGAAGATTCAACCAGGCAAACCAAATAAGGAATAATCCCCCACAACAACAATGAGTGGGATCTAAGTGACCATTCACCAATGGACCTGTTGAAGGAGCCTCCAAGTTTATCAAAAGGGAGCCGATGAATCAGACGAAGATGTCCATTATTCCTACATGTCTGCAAGAAAGCTCATACTGGAGAATATTGTGTACAAGTACTAACTTGTTTCAAGTGCGGTCAATCTGGACACTTCATCAACAATTGCCCTATGATTGTCAAGGATCAAACCAAGACAACCGCTAGAGTCTTCACCATAACCAAGGAGAATGCAGAAGGGAACCCATCTATTGTGACAGGTTTGGTTCTAATTTCAAGTATACCTTCATATATATTGATTGATTCTGGAGCAACCCGTTACTTTATATCCCTTATGCATTCTAAGAAATTAGGAAAAATGACAACACCTTTAGAATATAAGTTGAGAATAGTTACACGTTCTGGTACTGTAATATCTGCTAATTCTTTTATTCAAGGGTCTAATATTCTTATTGGTGAAAATGAACTCGAAGTTAGCCTAACCGTGTTAGAAATGCAAGATTATGATGTTATCCTTGGAATGGATTGGCTAACCAAGCATTATGCAACTATCGATTGTCGCAAGAAGATGGTGAAATTCCTACTACCTAGAGAAGACCATTCATATTCCACGGCGGCACACAAAGTTTAAAAATCCCAATCACATCAGCCTTACGTGCTCAAAGATTATTAAGTTCCGAATGTTTTAGATTGTTAGCAAGCGTTATATGTACCCAACCTAAGGAGGAGACAATATTGGATAAGGTGCCGATAGTTCACAATTTTCCAGATATCTTCCCGAATGACCTAATAAGTTTGCCACCAACAAGAGACGTGGAATTCAACATTGATATTTTACCTGAAACAACACTAATCTCTAGAGCCCCATACAGAATGGCACCTGCCATATTAAAGGAGTTAAAAGCCCAACTCGACGATTTTTTAGAGAAATGATTCATACAACTAAGTTTTTCGCCATGAGGAGCACTGATACTATTTGTAAAGAAGAAAGACAAATCTATGAGGTTGTGCATCAACTATCAATAGCTTAATAGAGTTATTATAAAGAACAAGTCTCCACTTCCAAGAATCGATAATTTATTTGATCAACTAAAAGAGCAGCGGTTTTCTCTAAGATAGACCTTAGATCTGGTTATCATCAACTAAGGATCAAGGAAGAGGATGTATCCAAGTCAACGTTTTTGACAAGTTATGGTCATTATGAGTTTCAAGTGATGCCTTTTGGATTAAGTAATGCACCAGCATCATTTATGGACTTAATGAATCGAGTAGTCAAGGCATTTCTAGATGATTTTGTGATTATGTTTACCGACAATATCCTCATTTACTCGAAAGGTAAGGAAGCGCATGAAGAGCACATGAAAGTCATTCTATCAACCTTGAGATGCGAGAAGTTGATGGACTACTAGGTCCATCCACAAAGATAAAGTCCCAATGTTTCAAAAACTCAAGCCCTTCCAACCATTTGGAAGGTAACTCATTAAAGACCCACATAAAAGAACTATCAACCCAAGGAAGTCAAAGAGGGTCCATGCCCCTAAAGCTAGGGAAAGGAGTCCAAGAAGACACTTGAGGGACAAGAAAAAACAAAGGAAAAAAAGTTAAAGAAACTTTTCAAAATCAACAAAGCAAGTGGACAAAACTTAGCCGATTCTTCCATGGATTTGGCAACCATCCAAGTGGCAATTCTTAGAGGAAAGTAGCTGCCAAGTGTCACCATTTTATGGAGCCAAAGCCAGCAAGAAGTTACTAAAATATTAGCTTTAGAAAGTTACTAAATTCCTAGTTTACTAATCAGCCAATTAGGACCGAATACCTAGTGTGTTTCCTATTTTGTTATTTCTTATTTTGTGCTTTGTAATTAGCTATATAAAGCCCCTAGTTTGAATACAAAAATCTTTTGCTTGTTTCAAAATTGGAGTGATTCATTTTTCAAACACTTTAGTGAGTTGTATCCAAAGTTTTTCTTGTGTGATTAACATCACGAGATTGGACTCACTTGGAGTTGAGTGAGTACTCTTATTAGCATCTACAGCCCTACTCCTTGGGGAAAGGTTGTATGAAGTGGTGCACAACCATCAAGAGACATTCCTATTAACAAGTTATCCATTCAAAGATTACAAGCTTCCTTACTTGCCAAATCCGGGCACTTGATTTCTTCCAAGCATCTTTGCTAATTCTTGAAGATTCTTTCCAAAGTTCTTGAATGAGTTCTTTCCTATTCCATGTAGGAAGGCGTGGTCTAAATTTCAGCTTCAATGCTTCTAAAATGAAGGAGTTATGAGCTTCAAAAGTTGGACTTTCCTAAAGTGAATTTTTGGAAAATTCAAGAAACCAAGAAACCAGTCGATCAACTCAATCAATCCCACGACCGCTCTATTGACCGATTTCTAGAGTCGCCACTATCCTATTTTTTGGTCAACGTACTCGACTACTCCATCGACCGCCATGTCGACCGCCGCTCCTGAAAACAACCTCCTTTGATTGGTTATATACATTCAATACTTCAACCACATATTTTCATGTTATATTCTATTCCCCTTCAGCTGGTGCATCATTTGGTATCAGAGCTAAAATGTTTCCTAATTCAATTCTTCTTTTCTTAATGATAATATGAGGAGCAACGAAAGCGGCACACAAAGATGAGGCAAATTCAAGCATTGTTCCGAACACCGAGCCACCAACACACGGAGCCGAGTCAAGTATACAAGGTCAAATAGACGAGCTTCGGTCTATGTTCCAACAATTCATGAGTTCTTAATGTCAACAGAGAGGAAGTCCTCATTCAGCAAGACCAAAGGAGCAACCTTTTAATTTGGATAGTGACGAGGAGTTCATAAAGGAGGAAATCAACCCCAACCATAGATGGAGACCAACACAAAGAGATAACTTCGGGCATTTCAAGGTATCCATCCCTCCATTCAATGGATCTAGCAACGACACCAACTATATTGAATGAATGAAAAAAGTAAAAAGAATATTCAAGTGCTATAACTTCTTGGAGAGGAAAAATATTCAACTAGCAACACTAGAGTTCACGGGGTAAGCTAGCCTTTGGTGAACAACACACTATCTATGAGAAGACAAGAAGGAGAGGACATCCGAATTTGGAAACTACTAAAGAGGCTCATGAGTGAGAGGTTTGTTCCAAATTACTACAAGCAAGAACTCTACTATCAATTGCAAGGCCTCAAGCAAGGTTCCTCAACCATCGAAGAGTATGTTGCTGAGTTTGAAACCCTAAAGACAAGATGCGATTCACAAGAGCTGGACCAAACAATTGCAAGGTTCATCCAAGGACTTCACTATGGCATCAGAGACATTATTGAGCTACAATCTTACAACACCTTGGAGGATGTGATCAAGTTGGCTCTAAAAGTTGAAAGGCAAAGAAAAGGAAAGAGAAATTAGCCGATTCCCTCAAAGAAACACAAGCTTCTCCAAACCATCGCTACCTAAGATCGATGACAATGGTGCAAACATGAAAGGTGCTACTATAAACCCAAGTGACAACAAGAGGCCACCAATGGAAGCATCGAAACTAAAAACAAAGGAAATCAAATGTTTTAAGTGCCTTGGAATCAAACATTATGCCTATCAATGTCCGAACATGAAAGTGATTGTATTAAAGGAAAGCACTAATGAGATCAAAAGCGATGATGAAAGTGAAGCACAAGAGACACTTGAGGAGGAAGCACAAGTCGAGACTTTATATGCTCAAGAGGGCCCCCTCCTTATGGTCATTCGAAGAGCACTCACTACCAAGGCAAGTATCGACAATTTTCAAAGTGAAAACATCTTTCATAGCCATTGCAAAGTCAAAAAAAAAAGTTTACTGTCTAATTATTGATGAAGGAAGTTGTGCCAATGTGGTTTCTACGGATCTAGTAAGCAAATTGAGAATAGAAACAACCTTGCATCCAACTCCCTACAAGCTAAGTTGGTTAAATGACAAAGAATACACCAAGGTTAGTAAGCAAGCACCCATTGAGTTCTCTATCGGACGTTTCTCGGACAGTGATGTGGTTTCTATGAGCACAAATCATTTACCATTGGGGAGGCCATAACAATATGATCGAAAGACTCTGAATTATGGCTTCATAAATTGCTACACATTCAAGCTCAACGACAAGAAAATCAAGTTAGCTCCACTCCCACCGGAGCAAGTGGCCAAAGACTATGAGACAATAAACAAAAGTAGGTTGAAAACCACTTTATTCATGTAAAAAAAGAGTCACGGAAAGTTATAAAGAGAAATGATGCGGTAATATTAATGATGTTTTACGACAAACTAATAGAGATGGGAAAGATACCTGAATCTGTCCTCACTCTTTTAGAAGAAGAATGTATTCCCCAAAAAATCTTTTGCAATGGCTTCCACCAATTAGAGGAATTGAGCATCAAATTGACTTAGTGCCCGATGCTAGTCTCCCAAATAGGCTCTCTTAATACTACACCCGGAAGAAGCCAAAGAACTACACAAGCAAGAAACCGAGCTATTGGATAAAGACTTTATACGAGAATCTCTAAGTCCATGCGCAGTGCCAATCCTACTCGCACCAAAGAATGATGGAAGCATGAAGATATGCCTGGATAGTTGGGTCATTAATTAAATCACTATCAAATATCGGTTTCCAATACCTCAGTTTGAAAACATGTTAGACGAGCTAAGTGAGGCCTCATTATTCTTAAGAATTAGCTTAAGGAGCGGATACCATCAAATTAGAATGAGAGAAGGAGATGAATGGAAAACAACTTTCAAGACCAAGTATGATTTTTATCAATGGATGGTCATGTCTTTCAGACTACCTAAGGCGCCAAACACATTGATGCGAGTTATGCACCACATGCTCAAAGACTTCCTAGGGAAGTTCATAGTGGTATATTTTGATGACATCTTGGTTTATAGCAAGACTTTATCTTCACACATTGAACATCTTCGATATCTTTTTGAAGTCCTCTGATCCACCAAGTTCTATGGCAACCTAAAGAAGTGTTCATTCGCACAAGAAAATGTCTATTTTTTGGGTTTCATCATCTCTAAACATGGAATCAAGGCTATCTAAGAATGACCTACACCTACAAGCATCACCGAGGTGCGAAGCTTCCATGGCCTAGCATATTTTTATAGAATGTTTATTCAAGATTTCACCACCATTGTGGCCCCCATCACGGATTGCACAAAAAGAGGGAAAGAGTTCTCTTGGAATTATACATGTCAATTCGAAGAAATCAAAGAAAAATTATGCAATGCCCCATATTTTAAGAAAGTATTTGAAATTAAATGTGATGCATCCAGGGTGGGAAGTTGAGCGGTACTTATGCAAGAAGGAAAGCCTATAGCCTATTTTAGTGAGAAACTCAAAGAAGCTGTCTTGAATTACTCCACGCATGACAAAGAATTCTACTTGGTCGTAAGAGCACTAGACATATGGCAACACTATCTTCTTTCGAAGGAGTTCATCATTCACACTTACCATAAGGCTCTCAAGCACATTCAAAGTCAAGACAAGCTAAATTGGAGACATGCTAAATGGGTTGAATTTCTAAAAAGATACCCTTACCTCATCAAATATAAAAGGGAGACACTAATGTGATGGCCGATACTCTATCTCAATGATATTCCACCATTTGCATTCAACAAGATTCCCATGACAGCAAAAAATATGAAGAAAAATTGAAGCTTAAAGAAGATTTGAGGTCAAATCCTCAAAAACACGGAGAGGATGATGAACTACTAGGTCCATCCACAAAGATAAAGGTCCAAGGTTTCATAAACTCAAGCCCTTCCAACCATTTGGAAGGTAACTCATTAAATGCCCATATAAAAGAGCTATCAACCCAAGGAAGTTAAAAAGGGCCATGCCCCTCAAGCTAGGAAAAGAAATCCAAAAAGACATACTTGAGGGACAAGAAAAAACAAAGAAAAAAGTGTTAAAGAAACTTTCCAAAATCAACAAAGCAAGTGGACAAAACTTAGCCAATTCTTCCATGGATTTGGCAACCATCCAAGTGGCAATTCTTAGAGGAAAGTAACTACCAAATGTCACCATTTCGTGGAGCCAAAGCCAGTAAAAAGTTACTAAAATATTAGCTTTACAAAATTATTAAATTCCTAGATTACTAATCAGCCAATTAGGACCGAATACCTAGAGTGTTTTCTATTTAGTTCTTTTCTATTTTATGCTTTGTAATTTGCTATATAAAGCCCCCTATTGCTTATATTTTAGACATTGAAGTTTGAATATAAAAGGTTTTTGCTTATTTCAAAATTGGAGTGATTCCTTTTTCAAACACTTTGGTGAGTTGCATCCAAAGTTATCCTTATGTGAGTAACATCACTAGATTGGGCTCACTTGGAGTTGAGTGAGTTCTCTTATTGGTATTTGCAGCCCTACTCATTGGGGAAATGTTATGTGAAGTGGTGTCCAACCATCAAGAGGTGTTCCCATCAACAAGTTATCCATTCGGAGGTTACAATCTTCCTTACTTGCCAAATCCGAGCACTTGAGTTCTTCCAAGCATCTTTCCTAATTCTTGAAGATTCTTTTCAAAGTTCTTGAAGGAGTTCTTTTATATTCCATTCAAGAAGGCGTGGTCCAAATTTCAGCTCAAAAGCTTACAAAACGAAGGAGTTATGAGCTTCTAAAGTTGGAGTTTCCTGTAGTAAATTTTCGAAAAATTAAGGAAACCAAGAAACTAGTCGATCAGCTCGACCAATCCCACCAACGCTCTATCGACCGATTTCCAAAGCGCCAGTGTCCTATTTTTCAATCGATGTACTCGACTACTCTGTCCACTACCCTGTCAACTGCCGCTCCAGAAAACAGCCTCCTTTGATTGGTCATATACATTTAACACTTCAACCACATATTTTCAGGTTTTATTTTATTCCCCTTATGCTAGTGCATCAGAAGTTATATGCAAAGTTCTCTAAATGCGAATTCTAGATGGAAGAAGTGGCTTTTCTCTATCATGTAATTTCAAAGGAAGGTGTTTCTATTGATCCAGAAAAATTGAATCAGTAAGTGGTCACGACCCAAAAATGCAGTTGAAGTATGAAGCTTCCTAGGTCTTGCAGGCTATTACATGAGGTTTGTAGAAGGATTTTCTAAGTTAGCCACCCCACTCACAAGGCTAACCAGGAAAGATGTCAAATACGTATGGAATGACAAATGCAAGCAGAGCTTGCAAGAGTTAAAGAACAAATTAATTTTAGCATCGATTCTTACTATACCATCTGAAACAGGAAAATATGTGGTATATAGTGATGCCTCAAAACATGGACTTGGATGTGTTCTCATGCAAGAAGGAAAAGTTTGTAGCTTATGCCTGTAGAAAATTGAAGGAACATGAGAAGAACTACTCAACTCATGATTTGAAACTTGCAGCAGTAGTTCATGCCCTAAAAATTTGGAGACACTACTTATATGGTGAGCGATGTGAAATCTATACCGACCACAAGAGCCTGAAGTAGTTTCTAACTCAAAGGGATTTAAATATAAGACAATGAGATGACTGGAGCTAGTCAAAGACTATGCCTGCGAAATTATCTACCACCCAGAAAAGCCAACCATGTAGTCAACGCACTTAGTAAGAGAGTCTCACCTTATGTTTCCTCTCTACAAATTATTACAATGAGTTTAACTGAAGAAATGTAAAAGTTCAATTTGGAAATTGTACCATCTGGCTTACTTGAACGACTATCAACAATGATGCTACAACCAACCTTGCTCGAGCAAATTAAGGATAAACATCATGACAATTTTTTCATCATTAAAGTAAAAAATCATTTGGAAGCCAGAAAGAAGTGTGAATTCTCCATATCAGAAGATGGAATTGTCAAATATAAAAAGAGATGGTGTATACCTGATGATCCCAGTCTAAAGAAATTCATATTGGAAGAAGCGCATTCAACCCCCTACTTTGTACATCCCGATGCAACCAAAATGTATAAAGATTTGAAGCAGTACTATTAGTGGGGTGGATTGAAAGTGGATGTTACCAAATATGTTGAAAGATGTCTCACTTGTCAACAAGTTAAAGCGGAGCATCAGCGACCTGCTGGTATGGTGTAACTACTAATGATACCTCAATGGAAATAAGAGCATATAACTATAGATATTTGTGGTGGGACTTCTAAAGACCATCAAAGGACATGACAATATTTGGGTGATCATGGATCGACTAACCAAATTAGCACATTTTCTCCCTGTTATGACCACATATGCTATGGATTAGTACGCATAGCTCTATATTCAAGAAATCATAAGATTGCACGGTACTCCAGTCTCTATAGAATAGGATCGTGATACTCATTTCACCTCAAAGTTTTGTAGGAGTGTGTAGAAAGCAATGGGCACTCAGTTAAACTTCAGTACAACCTTTTGCCCTAAGACAGATGGATAGTCAGAAAGACGATTCAAACCCTAGAGGATATGTTTAGAGCTTGTGCTATCGATTTCCAAGAAAATTGGAGTAAAAATCTACCACTTGTGAAGTTCGCGTATAACAATAATTACCAAGCTTTGATTAGATTGACACCCTTATGAAGCACTTTGTGGTAGGAAGTGAAGATCTCTAGTGCATTGGGACGAAGTCGGAGATAGAATACTTGTTGGACTTGACATTTTAAACACTGCAAAAATAGTCACTTTAATTCGTAAAAGGATCCTTACAGCCCAGAGTAGACAAAAAAGTTATGCCGATCGAAGAAGGTGAAAATTAGAGTTCGTAGTCGGAGATCAAGTATTTTTGAAAATTTCGCCTATAAGAGATATGATGCGGTTTAAAAAAAAAAAAGAAAAGCTAAGCCCAAGATTCGTAGACCCATGCGAAATTTCAGAAAAAGTTGGAGAAGTTACATATCAGTTGAAGCTAACTGAATCATTCAAGCATGTGCACAATGTGTTCCACATCTTGATGTTGAAGAAATATGTTTCAGATCCCACGCATATCCTACCTATGGGATCCCTCGACATTCTAATCAACCCCGACTTGACATATAAAGAAAGACCAATTCAAAATTTGGATGTTAAGGAAAGAGAATTGAGGAGTAAGAAGGTCTCGCTTGTAAGAGTACTATGGAAGAATCAGAACATTGAAGAGGCAACTTGGGAAAGAGAAGAAGAAATGAGAAAGGTCTACACAGAATTTTTCATGTAACAATTTAAATTTCAAGGATGAAATTTCTCTTAAGGAAGGAGGATTGTAATGTATCAAAATTGTAGATTTCAGTAAATGTTTCCAAAACATACTCAATCCTAATAACTCTTCCCCCAAATCAACTCAATTAAACCCTAAAATTTATTTGTTTTCCAAAAATTCTACGCGAGATTCAGTGTTATCAAGAAATCACCTCCCTTTCCTTCTCCGTCGTTGAACTTGGCCTTAATGAAAGGGCAGATTCATGACGTTCCTTCAAAGGAAGGAATGGTGAGATCTCTCCTATAAATTGAGGGTCTCACCATGAAGAAAACTCACACTAAAAATTCAAAGTTTTCTCTCGAGCTTTGACACTTACCTCCTCCGCAATGAAATCCTTCTCTAAGCAAGCTCCCTCTTTCCCTGCAAATCTTTTCCTCTGGTGAATGACAAACCCTTCACTTAGACGAGTCTTCGCTAGACGACGAATCTCCAACTCTGTCCGCGACAAAATCAAGAGAAGGAGTTCTCTCCTTGCTATGAAGAAGAAAGAAGAAGAACGAAGGAGAAAAGGGCATAGCTGAGTTTTGGAAAAAAACCAAACTGGTTCAAATCAAGTGAACTGAACCGATCCAAGGCAAGTGAACCAAACCGGCCAGTTGAGCCGAACCAGACATATTCCAACAAACCAAACCGAACCGAACCGAACCAATCTAGCCAAATCGAGCCAACCCAATCCAAATTCATCTCCGATCCACTTAAGGATTTTATTGGTAATGAATTTTTACCTAAAATTATTTCAAGGACTATTATTTTTGTTAGAAGGAAATTTAAACAGTAAATCCTTTAAACATACTAGATTATTCGGAAGCTCAAGAAATCCATAGAACCATATTTTCTCATAATCCAGGTAAGTAAAACAAAAGTTTTACAATGTTTTGGCCATAAGCCCTACATCACAAGATTTATATTATTTTCATTATACTCATTTCGTTATTTAATTTCAATATTTTCTTTGGACAAGTATTATTAGGCATTAATACATGATATTTAAAAGATAAAATAAATAGGACATTATGTATGTGAGTATGAATGCATGAAATTGATGGAATTGACGGAAAGCATGATATGAGATGGCTGATGAGACCTTATGAGGGTAAGAAACTGCTAGTTCTCTGAAAGCTTGAACGCATGGTTATGAGATGGCTAATGAAAGTCTAAACGTATGATAAGGTTGGAAAATGAATTCTAACCAGTATGTAACTTAAAATATGGAAACTTAGTAATGCATGAAATCAAAACATATATGCACGTATTTTTACTTACTGAGTTATCTCACCTTTAGTTTTGTGATTTGGTGAGTTTTTATTCGAAAATGAATAGACACTAATCGAGGATTTTCTCGAAACTGAAGAGCATACAGAGGGAGATATAGAGAATATCGTTGATGGGTAAGAGAATTAAACTTTATTAATATTTCAGTTTTAATGTTTGAAATAAACTCTACTTGATGTTCAATTACCAGCTTGCGATGGGCACAAGCCGTGAGAATACAAATGAAACAGCATTTGGCCGAAATCTAGAAGTCTTCATCTTAGCAAACAACTCTAGAGCTTCCTCCTCTTTACCGCTCTTTACCATTGCAAGCGAGGGAAGATATCATCCCATTCCAACTGCAGGCCTCTTTGACTTTCATCAGATCGAACACATTCATATCGCTTTCTAACCAACCCATCTTTATGTAGAAATTGATTAAGGGTGTTCCAAGTACTGACTGTTAATTTGACTTCGTTCTTGATTATATATCCATGTAGTTCCCTACCTCGACAAAGAGGTCCTCCCTGATCTATATTAGCACAAAATGAGATTACCCTTACATATGTAGCTTTATTTGGCTTCCTTAGACAAGAATTCATATCCATACTCTTTGGCATCTTCTCAAAAACCAGAATGTCCTCAGCAAAATACGAATTCCTTCCTAATCCATTCTTGAAACTCATCCAAGAAAGCACATCTCGATCAAAACTACTTTCAAATAGCAAAATAGCAGAGCCCAAGTTTCCATTTTCTGCTAGTGCATGAAGCATCACATTCCGAGCGACAATACAAGGTTCTGCAATTTCCTCAAACATCTTACGTGCATCTCTTAATTCGCCAAAATCGGCATAGAACTAATGAACGAGGTCAGTATAAATGGGTCGTTCAAAGCACCCCGCTTAACGGCTTGGGTGTGAATTGACTTCCCAAATGAAGATGAAGAAGCGTCGCAGATTTTATTAGGGTTGGAAAACTATGGCTATTGGGTGCTGCTTGGTGAGCAAGCATGTGGGTGAAGAAGAGGAGAGCTTTAGATGGACTTCCATGGCTAAGGTAGGCTTTGATTAAGTAGAGGAGGGTGCCCATCCATTTTTAATCAATTCGAGTTTTTTGGATGGCAGAAAAGATGATTGGAGGGCAAAAAAGATGACGACCGTAAGTAATCAAGAGGGAATGATTTTGTTGGATTTTTTTAGGGTTTTTAAGAGATTTTTGGAGAACTTGTAGTATTAAAAGAAATTAGCACCGCACTGCAGACCTTATAGTTTGGATCAATGACAAGTCAAACTTTATAGATTTTTTTTAACAATTAAAACCTTGAACTATGGAAAATTTTTGCTAGCGACCTCGCAGTCACGTTTCCCATCCAGGACCGTCGAATGTAACGCCTCAGTTTTGTCTCTGTCAAATATCATCGAACGGAGATGAAGGATGTCAAAATCGGGGCCGAGAGACGTCCTTTCTGCCAGTTTGAAGAAGAAGGACGACTATCGAGCAATGGCGGACGTCCCTCACCCAATCTGAAGCTCCCGATTGCTTTGGAATGAGGATGGTTGTTGTTGAACAGATATCTTTACCCTGCAAATCGACAACACGACGCACAATATACAATCACAATTGAGAATAATTTTCAAATCACATTGCTTCTTACCTTGGAGCCGCAAAGTAGAGCACATGTCTCCTTATTGTTCTTCATATTTACCCGTGCCAGTGCCATGAATTCGTCCATCAATTTCACAGGCTACAATGGAAAATCAGTGTAAGTGTAAATTCAACACATTGAACAAAACCAAATTGAAGACATACCACTTTCACTGTTAGCCTTAGAACCGCTACCGTCACTAGAGGACCTATTGCCAAAATCTTTTGAACTTTGGCAAGGGTTGGAGGAGAGAACGGTTACCTAATGATAGGAGACCTACACAATTGTAACACATTATTAATCAACAGTACTAATGTAACGAACCAGATTTTTCTTCGTAAATCCCTTTGAAAAACGCATTAAAATTTATTAAAGAAATATCATAGTGCAAGCTGGGCTGTTAGAAACACTTAAACGTTGCAGAAATAAAAACATTTGCGGAAGCGTTAAAATCATGCATTTTAAAATACTACGGAAGCGTAAAGAATTTAAAGGAAATAAACTAGATATTAAATTACAAATTAAGAAGAGAAAGCTTAATTTATATTAATTGCAACTCAATATGTCTTTAACTTCTTGTAGCTTGGCCAACCACAAGCTCGTAGGTGCAAATCCCTCATTGACTGCTCCTTCAGTTGCTCGAAGACTCTGTGCGTCATGTGTACCTACACGGCAAGTAAGTCGTGAGCCTAAAGGCCCAGTAAGAAAATGGGTTTATGCATATGAAGTACCGCTCTTTAATTCTTTGGAATGGGTCCACCCCAAACCAATCATTTAATTTGTATATTATGAATAGCTCGTATATGGAGCGTGGAGTTTGGGGAATTCTATGTTTTTTACTTAATTGTGGTAGGGGTCTTGTGATCCTTATAAGGGAAAGTAAATTCTTAACCTAACTCGATAATGGCCACCCCATAGTGGTTTTTTCCTAATTGTTTCTATCATTATGGTGCCTAAGGCTAAAAGTACATACAATATACAAAAGAGAATTCATATAGCAACCATAATGGACATATAATGCACGGCAAAATTAAAGAACAAAAACATGCTTGAAAAGTCTATACCTTACTCCATTAACATGCTTATACTTATTTTCTTGTTTAGGTTAGCTAGATTATTTAGGTCAACATGCTTGACAAATTAATAAGGTTAACATGTTCTGTAAATTAGTTGATTACATTAGATATAAACACTCAATCTAAATAGCATGCTCAAGGATCTATTTACAACAAGGAACTCAACAATGATTCACAGCGGATATCCATGTCAAGGCACAAATGGTAAGGAAGTCATCTATAAAGCTACGCAGTATCAACAGAGAACTAACATCAACCTACAGGACCTTCATGCATGGATAAACATACAAGTTCACACTATAATAGAGAGCTATCACACAGGGCATCCAAAGCATATAGCCAACAAGCATAGAAAGTATCACATAGCAATATATTATGCATTCTACACTATTAACGTCAATAGTGAGCATTCCAGTATCACCAATATAGCAAACATTAACTATGGAAACCAACCAACAGAAAACTACAGAGAACTAACTACAACGAACCAACATATAAAAAGGCAAAGTATCATGGAAACATATAGACTCCACAACTCACGCACATGTTACTTGCGGTGTAGGGCCTCCACCTGGCCAACGACACACCCAAGATCTTACCATTACTGAAGAACACCATAGTAGGAATAGTAGCTCCTTGTCTGGACCGCAGCCTCACGAACACAGGGAGCAGCTCTAGCTCCAATAGCTCACGGTTTAGGAGGACAGCAGCAAGCTCACCCATTAGCTTACCTTACATCTCACTCAACTCTCCTCCACTCACACAGGCTCACTAAATCGTAGCTCTCTCTCTCACCCTCTGGAACGCTTCACACTCACAGAAAATGGAGAAGAAGAGCTGAAAAATGGGAGAAGGAGAAGGGGAAGGTGACTTATACCCGAAGGGGGAGACCACCATACATGTGGGAGGGCAGGGTGTCGGCCACGCGGGGTCTGGGAGGAGATTTTGTGTCAGTGGGGTCATGTTCTATTGGTTAAATGTTGTTATCCTTTTGAATTTAAATCTGCTCTGTCGCTGATCTTGGCTGATTCGAACGGTGCGGACGCACAAGGCTTGTCTGCATTCGTTCGCATGAGCAAAATCCCGTAGGCTAAAAGGAGAACTTCGGACGAGGAATGGCGTCCCCGTCGTATGTCCGTACCGTTCGCAGACTACTTTCGGACGCGGTTTTGCCTCCGTACGAGGCGTCCACAGCATCCGAATGTGTCCCAAAATCGGACAGAGGCATTGCGGACGAGACTTCACCTCGTTTGCATCGTCTGCGAACATCCGAATATGTCCAGTTCTGGACAGATTCAATTCAGACGAGACTATTGGCGTCCCCAAGCACTTGGCTGCGTCCGCAGTCTCGTCCAAAGCCTGATTAAAGGAAGGGGGTGACTTTGAGGATGTAAAAACGGCATCCCGAGTCATCCCAAAGTGCACAGCCAACACTTTCCTCACATTTTCTCGCCTAACTTCTATTCTGTACCACTTCCCCCTATTACATGTAATAAAATAACACATAACCATGTGAAATATAATATCCTAACTACCCTATCTTCTCAATTACATCGCATGTACGGGTGGAAATACCCTTAGACTCAACGCTCCTAATACGCCCTGTAATATCCTGATGATTAAAAATATCGGGATGTTACAACTAATGCATATATGGAAAGTCCATGTAAGCTAAAAGACATACTGGCATCCGTCCAGACTGGCAACGAAAGATGCAGGAGAAGCTGATGGAGGAGCTAGCTGGGCTGCTGGAGGAGCTGTTGCAATACTCATCTGTACTTCTTTCATTTCTAGTACAGTGGCTTGAATCTTGCCAAGTTGGCTCTCCTGTCTTTCTAACTTGGCTTGAATCTCGTGAAGTTGGCTCTCTTGTCTATCTAACTTGGCGACAAGCCACTGCCCCCTCTCCTCACTGATCAATATGGAGGGCGAGCGCTGAGGAGAGGGAGGTGCATCGTCTACCGTAGAATGAACAAAATCATCCTCCACCTCTACGTGATCTGACAGTTGTGCATCTAACATCCATGGAATTAGTGCAGTGGACGTGGAAGAAGGAGGTGAGCTAACGTGGAAGGAGGAGGTGCAGCCGACGTGGAAGGAGGAGGTGCAGCCGACGTGGAAGGACGATGTGCAAGCTGAGTGGAGGGAGTGTCCGCTCCTTTGAATACTCACTCCCCTCCTACTTTGTGCTGCCCCATCTAAGCCAATGTCACTTGATTGTACAAGTCAAGTACTTTTTCATTGGTTCGTCGCTCCATGAGAGGGACAGCCAACCCGCTGCTGTCAACGATATGCTAAATGAGCCAATTCTAAGGGAGATTCTTCCTTGCACTCTTTAGGCGTGCCTTCATTTGATGCATAATGACATATGCAAGGTTGAACCTCTTCCTATTGTAGAGCTTCTCCATCACATAGAGATCCATGTAGGTGGCAAGGTCTCTATTGTTAGCCTTTTTGTTAGGCTAAGTTTTATTTTGATGATGACTAAATTGTGTGTTAGTTTAGTAAATCAATAAGTTGTATTTTAGTAGCGTGTTGATTGGATTAATTGGTTGATAAATTGCATAACTTAATTGAGAAAATCAAATATGCAATATTTGTGGCACATGCTTAGGTTTGGATATAAATAACTTTATATATTTTGGACATCATCAATAAGGGAGATTGTTTAGACTATGTGATAAAGATGATGTGAAATTTAATAAAGTGCAAAAGTTGTTTATACATTGAATTCTTATATATCATATTTATCGATTAAATTGAGAATACCCTTGATTAAGGGTATTGGGAATGTTTAATGTGTTTCTTTAAGTCTTTGCAGGAGAATGGAAGGTTCGTATGACTTAGAGGAAACATTTTGTGAAAGTATGAAGTTGTTTGTGCAGTTGAGGACGCTGCGGATGAGGCGGACGCGAGGCTTTGGCGTCCGATTTGCTTCTGTCCATTTTGATGGATATACGGACTGTGGTTGCGGATAAGGTGGATGTGAAATGGCATCCGCAGGTCTTCAGCTATGCGGACAGAAAAGAAGAAGAGGACGATGGTTTGGCGTCCCCCTCAAATTTGTGCAGTCACGGACGATAGACCCAGTCGATGCGGACAGTGCGGACGCGAATATTGGCGTCCGATTTGAATCTGTCTAGTTGTGGATTTGTGCGAACGATTTGTGCGGACGAAGTGGACGATAGAATTGGCGTCCGCAAGTGCATATTTTTCTGTCCAACGGCTATATTTTCAACGGGAAAATTTCAACGGTCGTGCGGACGATAGGTGCGGATGCTGAGGACGTCCGAAAGTGTAGTGTTTATAAATATGAGAACACTCCAAGTTCTCAAACTAACGAATCAAATATTCTAGGCGAAGCCCTGGCAAAATCAATACTCGAATACTACTCTGTGAGCTTTTAATTGTGTTGTAAATCCAATTCTCCCTATTCCAAACTTGTGAGTTATATTTTGGGAGAATTCGGATTAGC
>CM039480.1:23611587-23688281 GCA_022433065.1 Begonia loranthoides | reverse complement strand
CGCAATAGTCAAATATTGGGTGACGCCCCGCAATAGTCAAGTTTAGGGTGACGCCCTATAATAGTCAAAGGTTGACGACCTTATAATTAGTTAAGGGTGACGCCCCGTCTAATAGTCAATTTGTAAACGATTTTATTGGCACCCATAAGCCAATTACTTAGTGTATCTCCAAGTGAAACTTGGAGCGCGGACGTAGGCGAGTTTGCCGAACCGCGTAAACAAATATTGTGTGCACTACTCTAACCCTCTCTCTTTACATTATTGCATATATTTGTTATCAATATTTTAATTATATGCATTAATTCACTTAGGGTTATTAGAGATTAAATATCGCAAGAAAATATTAGAAACGCTATATTCACCCCCCTCTATAGGCGTATATCGATCCTTCATCTATGTCCATCACGAGGCAAAACTGTGTGGGTGATTATGTAATGGATTGCTTTAACATTGAGGTCCTTTGATTTGGGCTAAGAGAAAGATTCAACAGCTGTAGGATTGCAAACCAATCACTTTAGCAATGCCAAACCCTTTCCTTGTTTTACAAAGTCGGGGTCCTTTGATACATAGAAATACTCCTTCGTCGGCTCCTTCGTGGAGCATCCAATAAGCTCATTTAACTCATTAAGAGTTAGCCTAATCTGTTTCCCATACAGAAAAGTCATCAGCTCACTAGAGTTGTTCAATTCCAAATTTGCATAAAATAATTTCACAACCCTCTCACAATAATAACCCCCCATCATGCACAATCCATACAGACTAATGCGCTCAAACATTTCCTTCAATCCAAAATCAGCGAATGCATTGAATCTACCTTCTTAGATATAATTACGGCACGGGGTATAATGTCATTATCGTACCATTGTTTGGAGGAGGTTGAGTTGAACACCATGGGTTTTGAGGGCTCTGCAGACACGCAGACTCGACCTTCGGGCTCGGAGGGAGCCACTTTACGCTTCTTCAACACTTGCCCTACCTTTGGCGCCATTTTTTGCTTCAGTAAATGTGATGATAGATATCGGAAGTTCGAGTTGGTGGGGGGAAAACAAAATTCCTCTCTGCAACATCTAGGGCAAGGGACGACCTTCGTGATTATAAGACAGATTTGTGTCGTTCGTTGAGAGGAAAACGTTGTCATTTAGCGTTAAGGGAATGAAATCCAAGAGGAAATAGATGTCCCTAGTATTAAGACGGACGCCCATTATGGCCTAAACAATGCTGTCTTAAGACGAGAGGCATCCATTGAGGTTGTAACGACGTAGTATTGGCCGACGAATATCCATTTTTGGGTGCGGGACGTCCATTTAATTGAGGGACGTCCGTTTCTGGGCGAGCAATGTCTGTCTTAATTGAGAGAATTTGCGCGTTTTAAAAACGTGTGTGCCTTGCACGTGACCCAATTAATTTGGAGTCAATCCTGGCCGTCGATCCAGATAAGTGACGTCCCTCACTCGATCCAACAACCACGGATTGTCGTCCGCCATCACCTCTGGAAGATGCTAGGTGCAATCCTGGCCGTCGATCCAGATAAGGGATGTCTCTCGCTCGATCCAACGGCCAAGAAATGTCATCCGTCCATCGCCTCTGGAAGATGCCAGATTCAATCCTGGCCGTTAATCCCTATAAAGGACGTCCCTTCTTTGATTCGACGGCCCTGGATGATCGTCTCCCATCGCCTTTGGGAATCTCCAGATTCAATCTTGGTCATCAATTCCGCGATCCAATGTCCAATTAGGGACGTCCACCATCGCCCGATAGTCATCATTCTTCTTCAAACTGGCAGGAAGGACGTCCCTCGGCCCCAATTTTGACGTCCTTCATCTTCGTTCGACGATACTTGACAAAGACAAAATCAAGGCGTTACATTCGACGGTTCTGGACGAGAAACGAGACTGCGAGATCACCGAAAATAATTTTTCATAGTTCAAGATTTTAGTTGTTAAAAAAAGTCTATAGGATGTGACTTGTCATTGATCGGAAACTATAGAGACTGCGGTGTTAATTTTCCTAGTAGTAAATATTGAGAAGAATATTGCATACTCTCTCATCCCGTTTCAAAAGGGACGAAACGGCGTCGAATTTGTGGCAACGGGCTCAGCATTGGGGTACTGTATTTACACTTACAGAGACGCCTTTTATAAAGCCGGTTACGATAGCGGAGAAGTATGTCAGGAAGTCGTCTTGCTTCCAGAATATTTGCTAACACACTTCCTAAATCCACTGCGACCTTCTCTAAGCTCTGCCCCTCAGTTCCGCGATTCTCACTACGATCGATGGCTGATTCGGCTTCTTCCCCTTTTAAGAAAATCCAAATTCAGAGAGATAACACTGTGAGTTTTGCTTGAAAGCTGTCATTTGACTACTTCGTTTGATCTTTAGTAGTCGTTAATGTTCATCTGAATACTGAGCTTCTGTGTTTGCGGTTTCTATTATAGTTTTCAAGTGTTGGGTAAGTTGAGAAAAATGCGATTTCATTTTTTTCCTTAAGAAATGACTCCGACAAGTATGATGTGATATTGTCTTGGCGGGACTTCAAAACGCTGAAATTTGTTGATTTCACAAGGGTTTTGATATGCATCCCGTTTAACAGATGCTCTAGCATGGCCTTTGGAGCATATCCCGGGAATGACTAGAGATTATCGATCTGAATGTGATAGATACATCTGTAATACGAACTTTGATGGGAGGCCACAATAGAAATGCATTAAACGATCTAAGTCCATTTGTAGGAACTAAGAAGTGATCCATGTTTCTTACACTAATAAGTTCTTGATTTTTCTTGTTTTCTTAGTGTTCGGATTCATTTATTATCTTCACTTTTAATGTAGAAATAACTTTTCTCATACTTCCATGTTTTACTCATCAAACTCATAAATTGTTGCCTTGTTTGAATGTGATTCTGCTTAATTCCTGATGCATCTATGATCTACATCATGTATTTATGATCACTTTTCCCTCTTTCTACTCTGAATCTTTTAAGAACCAAAGCCTTTAATACTTCGCCTTCATATTTGAGCAGGTTTTCGATGCATATGTTGTTGGTAAAGAAGATGCCCCTGGGATTGTTGTGCTTCAAGAGTGGTGGGGAGTGGATTTTGAGATCAAGAACCATGCTGTGAAGATATCTGAATTGGGTTCTGGATTCAAAGCACTTATTCCTGAGTATGACATCTTTGATTTTTCCCAACTCCTCTCGACACCCACTTTATCTTCTTTTATAATGAAAATATTTTTTCCCTTTTGTACAGTTTATATCGAGGGAAAGTTGGTTTGGATGTTGCAGAAGCACAACACTTGATGGATGGTTTGAACTGGCAAGGTGCTGTAAAGGATATTGAAGCATCAGTTAATTGGCTCAAGACCAATGGTTCCAAGAAGGTGTACCATGCCCCTTTGGCTTTGAGTAATTAATTCTTTTATCTAACCTTCAAGGAAGATGTTTAAAGTTAAAACTTAACTTTCTTTTGCTTTTAAGTTTTTATGGATGATGGTTGGAGTTATTATGGTACGACCACTTCTTTATGTCACAATAGGAGTAGACTAGACTTCTACCACACTACACCCACATTTCACTACTCAACTAGCTATTCCTCCCTCTTTCTTAGCTATTTATTGATTCTGTACAAACAGTTACACTAGACAGTTATAGGGGTAATTGGGTAATTAGTTAACAACTACCCTTACTTCTACCTCCTAGCATAAGTAAACCTTATAAGGGGTTTATTATTACTGCCTGTCCAAAAAAGAATCTTGTCCTCAAGGTTAAAAAAAAAGAATTGCAAATGAATATCATCAAAATCTTCCTAAGTAGTTTCCATAAGTGGCATATACTTCCATTTAATTAAAACCAACAATTTTTTATTATTACCGCACTGCCTTTGAACATCCAGAAGTGACTCAGGCTCTATGCTGAAAGAATTATCCTGTAAAATATCATCGAGTAACGGTGTTATTGCCGACACCTCTCCCTTGACTTCTCATAACAAGGAAACATGAAATACTGGGTGTATTGAAGCTGATTCTGGTAACTTCAATTTATAAGCTACCTTGCCAACCTTTTCGACAATCTGAAAAGGACCGTAAAATCGTGGAGACAGTTTAAGGTGGAATGGTTTAGCTAGGGATCGTTGTCTGTAAGGCTGTAACTTCAACCAAACACAATCGCCCACTAAAATTTCACATTCCACCAATGTCTATTAGCTACCAAGGTCATAAGAGTTTGAGCCCGATTGAGATTCGTCTTTAACAGCTCTAAAATATCATCCTATTCCTGTAACTAAGCATCTACAAACTGAAGAGATGAAGTATCTTGTATATCGTACCGTAAAATCGACGGAGGATCTTGTTTATGGCGACATTTTGATCGACGAATGATAGGATGAATTATATTAATATTCCGCCCACGACAACCAGTGAAACCAAGCAGTCGGCTTTTGCCCTGTAAAACAACATAAGTACGCTTCAAGGGTACGATTAACTACCTCTGACTGTCCGTCTGTCTGCGGGTGGTATGTGGAACTAAACTTCAAGGTTGTTCTATATAAACGAAACATCCTTCCAAAAATGGCTAACAAAAAATTTGTCTCTGTCAGGTACAATTGATTTGGGCATCCTATGCAAGCGAAAGACATTATCAAAAAAAGACAGAGCAATTGTTTTAGCACTATAAGGATGATTCAACCGCACAAAATGAGTATACTTACTCAACCTGTCAACTACCACGAAAATTGTATCCTTTCTATTGGACTTTGGCAATCTCTCTATGAAGTCCATTGAAACATCTTCCCACACATTTTGTGGGATGGGCAGTGGTTGTAGCTACCCTGCTGGAGATAAGACCAAGTACTTATTCCGCTGACATACCCAACAACTGTTAACAAATTGTTTAACAGTCTTACGCATGCCAATCCAAAACATTTCAACCGCTATATGTCGAAACATCTTAGTAATTCCTTTGCGACCGCCTACTGGACTAGAATGAAAGAGAAATAAAATTTGCAGAATGAACCTTGATTGATCTGAAATCACCTTCGTGCTCTTATAAAACACCAGAGCATTAATAATGGTATAACCCTTTGGTGCCACTTCCTCCTTTAAGAGTTGTTTAATGAAATTCAGCTTCTCATCATTCTCCACCTCTATTTCCAAATCATTCAAACTTACAATGCCTTGGCATAATAAGGTCGTTAGAGCAACTAATTCTTGATGATTTTCATCCCTCCGTGACAAAGCATCAGTAGTTGTATTTTCACAGCCTGGCTTATACTGTCCTTAAAAATTGTTACCCAACAGTTTTGTTAACCATTTTTTATGGTCAATAGCTACCATTCTCTGGTCCAGCAAAAATTTCAAGCTCTTTTGGTCCGTCCATACTATAAAATGTACTCCTAACAAGTAAGGTCTCCACTTTTGAATAGCTAAAACAATCGTCATCAGCTCCCTTTCATATGCCGACTTCATCTATTTCTGTTTCGATAGTTGATAACTAAAATAAGCAATGAGCTTTTGACTTTGCATAAGAACAGCACCGACCCCCATACTTGAAGCATTGGTTTCCACCACGAAAATCTTGTAAAATTTGGTATTGCAAGAACCAGTAATGAAGTCATCGCTTTTTTTAAACTTTGAAAAGCTTCCTCGGCATCACTAGTCCAGCCGAATTTGTCCTTTTTAAGTTGTTTTGTTAGCAGCAGAGCAATACATCTATAACCGGGAAAAAAACTTCCGGTAGTACTCAGTTAACCCGAGGAATCCACGTAGTTGTCTAAGAGTTGTGCCGCAGTTGTCTAAGAGTTGTGCGAGATTTCCACTCCAGAATTGCCGATATTTTGGATGGGTCAATAGCTACCCTTTTTCCAGGTATTATATATCCCAAATATTCCAACTCTTGTTGAGCAACAAAACATTTTTTTTTATTCACATACAGCCGTTGGGTAGACAAAATTTGTAGAGCTATTTTAAGATGCTCTAAATGCTCAATCATAGAAGAGTTATATACTAATATATCATAAAAAATACTAGTATAAATTTTCGAAGAAATTGGTGAAATACCTTATTCATCAATGAATGAAATGTAGAAGGGGCATTAATAAGGCCAAAGGGCATTACTAAAAATTCGTAATAACCCTCGTAAGTTCTAAAAGTTGTCTTGTGTACATCTTCTCGTCAAAATCCAATTTGATGGTAACTCAACTTCAAATCCAGCTTAATAAAAATGCAAGCCCCATTCAATTCATCCACCAACTCATCTATTACCAGAATGAGAAAATGGTCTTTGATCATTTTATGATTTAACGCTCTATAATTTACATAAAACCTCCAACTATTATCATTTTTTTTAACTAAGATTATGGGGCTAGAAAAAAGACTAGAGCTTGGTTGAATAATACCTGCATTCAACATTTCATGAATCAACTTTTCGATTTCATCCTTTTGTATAACCGGATGTCTATATGGTCGTATATTAATGGGGGGGCTACTCTTTCCTTCAACCGTATAGCATGATCGCAATATCTAACAAGAGGCAATCCTTGAGGAAGATTGAGTACATGTTCAAAAAATTGCAATAACTCATTCAACTCGTTGTTCTGTACTTTAGAAATTGTTAAGGATTCACTCTGCATGTTGTATAGTTCCAGATACAGACCCTGTTTTTCCTTCCATAATTTTTTAACCATTGATTTCATAGAAATCTTAGACTTACAGAGGCTCGGATCACCCTGGATCCACACCATCCTGTTCCCCAATTTGCACCTCATTGTTAGCATCTTCCAATTTACATTCATGTCCCCTAACAACTCCAACCATTGCATACCCAAAATCACCTTTGAATTTCCCAAATTAATCGGTAAGAACTCCTCTATTACCTCCAGCTCAGGTAACTGTAACAATACCCTCTTCCAGATGCCAATGCTTTGTATAGCTTCCCCATTTCCTAGCTGTATATTATATACACTTGTAGAAGTAATCGGTAGTTGCAACTCTTCTACCAACTGACTAGCGATGAAATTATGGGTAACTCCACAATCGACTAATACAATGACCCTCCTTTCTTTCACCTTTCCCCACAACTGCAAGGTCCTTGGATTGGTTAAACCCATTATTGAATTCAAAGAGAGTTTCACTTGGTTAGAGATAATTTCATCTTTATCTGTTGCATGCTCCTGCTTCATTTCCGTTTTCTCATATGATTCATCCTCATCTTGCAACATTAATACTTGCAAAATTTTCTTTCTGCACTGATGACCCACCACATATCTTTCGTCACACCTAAAATAGAGACTTTTCTCTCTACGCACTTTAATCTCTGCATCTATTAATTTCCTTCTATACAATTCATAATTCTTTGCTTGCGGCTGGATCATTTGATCAATTCTGGAATTGTTCTTATTACTGGGAAATGACTTCTAGTTGAATCTCTTGGCGTGTGACTTCTCCATCACCTTATTTGTATTGCCTCTTTTTGGTTTAAGCGGGAAATTCTTGTCTTCCACTACTTGTAAAGAATGCATCAGATTCAGTAATCCCATTGATCTCATTAAACGAACATCTCCCTTGATTTTGTTTTTCAAACCTTTATAAAAAGCATTGAACAACACTTCATCAGGAATTCCAAACTAGTTTGAAACTATAAACTCAAATTCTATTCTGTATTCTTCCACAGTGCCTTCCTATTTTAGCAATAGCATCTGCTCACAACTGTTTCCATTTCTCGAATGAGCAAATTGGTCAATTATACTACTTTTAAGGATCATCTAGCTGCGAAAAGGTCTTGCATTGCTTTCCCATTGGTACCAGGCCAAAGCCAGACCGTTGAAACACACCATTGTCACCTCTAACTTTTCTTTCTCGGTAAGACAGTTTAATGAAAAATAACGCTCGGCTCTGAACAGCCATCCCTCAGGGTTTGTACCGCTAAACACTGGAAGTTCCAATTTTCGCGGAAAGTAGTCTTGATTATGAAACTGTCTCCGATCGCCTTCCCTAACATTGCATTCTGCCGACGCGTTTCTTGGTACTTCTACTGACTCATTCTGCCGACACATGTTGTTCATCCAATCGAGTAAGAATTCTCGCCATTTGTTCCCATAGTTGCGCCATATCCTGACCCATTGTTTCTTTCAAATCGACGACTTCCTTCTGCCATTCCGTCGCGCTTTCTTTCTGAGCTTCTGAACGAGTCAACATCTTTTCTCTTGAAAGGAACTGTTCTCTAGGAAAGAAATTGCTCTGATACCAAATTGGTACGAACACTTCTTTATTTACTTGAAAATAGGTTACAATAGCAGTAGACTAGAGTTCTACCACACTACACCCACATTTCACTACTCAACTAGCTATCCTCCCTCTTCTTTAGCTATTTATTGATTCTGTAAAAATAGTTACATTGAATAGTGTTATAGGGGCAATTGGGTAATTAGTTAACAACTACCCTTACTTCTTCTTCCTAGTGTAAGTAAACCTTATAAGAGGTTTATCATATAACTGACATAAATTTCAACTTTTTGGACTTCCATCCTCATCATCAAGCTTAATTGGCTTTAGTTTCTATAGGTTGGTGTAACTGGTTATTGCATGGGAGGTGCTCTTTCTATTGCAAGCTCAGTTTTGGTGAATAAGGTTGATGCTGTAGTTGCATTCTATGGAGTTCCTTCATCAGAGCTTGCTGATCCTGCCCAAGCAAAGGCTCCCGTTCAGGCCCACTTTGGGGAACTTGACAGTTTTGTTGGATTTTCAGATGTGATGGTATTTCATTCTTTCCAGGCTCTTTATTCTATGATGATAGCTTTTGTTGATATCTTCTTATAATTCAAAAACATTTTCTAATTGTGCCTTAAAAATTTAAAATAATTCTAGTTGCCAAATACACTGATTGCTTATTATTTTTGTCATTATCAGTGACTGAATGCATGATTTGTATTGTGAATCTGTTTTATTTGGCAATGGCTTTTGCAATCTTCTATATGTTATAGCAATTTCAATCGCTATGCATTAGTTGCAAACACAACCTAACTTTCCCAAATTGAATAGGAATTATGTTAGAAATTAAAGAGAGGATGTAATTGCTGAGCATTGGAGAGCCACCAGATTTGTTTAAAAACTGAATGCATAGATTTGAATAGGAGTCCACTGTCAAGAAGTAGGCATATGAATTGAATGGCATGCTAATTTCAGACTTTGTACAATCCTGATATAAATTTCTCAAATTCAAAAACTATTGGTTCTATGCTTTCAGGCTGCTAAGAAATTGGAGGAAAAGCTGAAAGAATCAGGAGTTCCATCTGAGGTCTATATTTATCCTGGCATTGCACATGCTTTCATGAATACATCTAAAGATGGGGTGGAGAGGAGGAAGAGTATGGGACTGGATGACCATGACGAGGGTGCAGTAAAGCTTGCATGGTCTCGTTTCGAATCATGGATGACTCGCCACCTGACTTGTTAAGAAAGTGTGGTAATCCATTCCATACCTTTTTAAGCCATCTTTGTAGCCTAAATCAATAAATGGGTCGTGAGTGCTGTTTCTACTGAATACTTTTTTGTTTTAATTTTAAGTTGTTCAGTAATGAGGTTTCTCCGAATAAAATGGTCTCTAGGGAACTTTGCTTAGGTAAGTAATTGGGAATCTATATGCCCTTTGCTTTATTGTGGAAATGTTGCATGTTTCTTTTGGTTCTGCTCTCTCTCTCTCTCTTCCCCTCCTTGAATAATTATGCTCTAGACATTTTGAGTTGAAGTTTGTGCGTCAAATAAGCAATTTACGAATCTGTGCTGAGAAGTGAATGAAGGGATAATTTTGAAAATATTGTTAAGGAGAGATAATTATAAAAAGAAGGAAGGCGGAGTGAGGGAGCAGAACTGAAGACATTTCTACAAAATAGTGTTATGCACTAGGATTAGGAGTCCGAGCTCTTGGGGTGCCTTCCCGGGCATGTGGAGTAAGGTATTTTTGTAGTCAAGCATTGTTGCTGGGGTTGTGGGTGATTGGCCTTCGTACTTGATTTACGTTTACGTTGAATTTGGTTAATGGGCATCATCTGCAAATTCAAGGCTGTTGAGAATGCTATTTTCCTTGTGTTAGGAATCGAATGCGAAACGAAAAAAAAAAAATTGCAGAAGCAGGAATACCAAAATTTACGTGAAAAACACTCACGAGAAAAAAAAAAACCACGGGCATAAGAGAATTCACTAATCAGAAATCAAAATACAATAAGTTTTGCAACTCAGACATCAATGTATAGAGAAAATAGATAACTCTAATATTGGATATTAGTTCGACCTAACCCAACTAGAATACAGGTTACATCGAACTCTAACAATCTCCACCTTTATACGAATTTCACATGACAGATCCAATGCAGGCTTTTTGGCCCACCCTAAAACGAATCCAAAACACTGAACTCTAATAATCTCTATCTTCAAAGAAATTTCAATGTCATGCGAACGATCTGCAAAACTCTAACAAAAAATAATCTCCTTTTCCCCAAAGGCCTCTGTTGGGCTAATTCAATATCTAGTACTGATCAAGTTTAAGCTCTGCTTCAACTTAAAAGACACTCTCGGGAAGAAATCACATCTTCTCCATGGTACCACCGGATTATCCGAGATGTCGCAACGAACTGCATGTGAATATACTGAATCAATACCCTCAAACACACTCAATGCATAACCCACTATAGAAGTTTCACCATATCGCCGTGGAGCTTTACCCTTACCCTTGGTTCTGCCTTTGACGATACCACTCTGACGTGAAACTGAAACTGGTCACGATGTGGTGGTCAGACCACCCTGAACATCTGTAATAAGTTGACGTATCGGCTCTAATGTAGATTCAGATCCTAACTTGAATTTCACTTGAGAACCTGACTTCTTCTAAGTCTTCTCCAAATAACCTTTAGAAGGTGAATTCACAAACTTTGCAGACTTATTACTCGTCACTGTAAAACCCCGTAAAACATACAAATTTGCAGAGCTTCTGTGTCCCTTTAACTTGACGAAAGCACCCCTACTGATCTTTATACCTCTACCTACAGCGTTGTACTTGTACCCTTTTGAATCCAGAGTACTCAACGAGATCAGATTCTTCTTTAACTCGGGAACATGTCACACATTACCCAGTGTCCTCACAACTCCATCAAACATTCTGATTCAAACAGTACTAATACCAGCTATTCTGCAAGGTGTGTTATTACCCATTAACACAGCACCTCCTGAAACGGTCTTATATGTCGTAAACCAATTCCGATTGTAGCACATATGAAACGAACAAGCTGAATCCATAATCCAATCCTTGTTTGACCTTGAGTTTTTCTCTGACACAATTAGAAAATCTCTATCACTATAGTCTTCTTCTGCGATAACAACTTCACCGGACATCATCGGTTGTTTTTCCTTCTCTGCAGATCTCTTTATTTCATTCTGTAATTTACGGCACTCAGCTTTGATGTGTCTCTTCTTCTGACGGAAGTAACAGATTCTATCTCGGTTCCTTGACTTTGACCTGCCCTTCAAATTCTGAACATTTTCACTGTTTTTGTTGTTTGACTCTCTTGTTCTACCTCAAACGACGAGTCCCTCACCTCAAGACTCGGATCCAACAACAATATGCTTCATCTTTTCCTTTGATAACAAAGAAGCATAAATATCTTCCAGAGTTAGACTTTCTCTATTGTATAAAATCGTATCTTTGAAAGAATCATATGAAGCAACGAGCATAGCATAATCAACTCCAAATCCTCCTCATCGTATTTGCATCTCATAGTCTCCATATTTGAAACTAACTTCTTGAATGCAGCTAAGTGATCTGTAATAGAATCTCCTTCAATTAACTGATGAGAATAAAGTCGTTGCTTCAAATGCAACTTGCTAGTTAGAGTTTTCTTTATACACAACTGCTTCAATCTGAACCATAACTTAGCGGCAGATTTCTCGTTCAAAACATCATGCAAAATCTGATTTAACAAATGCAGACGTATCAAAGATAGGGCTTTTCGATCCTTTTGAAGTTTCTCCTCTTCACTCCATAACGTAGGCATTTTGCAAGCCCTAATAACACGTCATCTAAATCCATCTGTGCGAGTATGTCTCGCATCTTTACTTGCCACAACTGAAATCTCATTCTGATCCAACAATAGAATATGAAATTTCAACGAACTCAACTCCTAAAAAATTTCAAAAATTTTCCTAAAAAATATCTGAACCAAAAATATTCGTCTCAAAAACTTTGATATCAAATTATGTCAGAAGTTTTCCAATATGCCAACCAAATTCAAATAATCCCCAAACCAAATAATCCCAAAATTTTCTCAACCTTTCTGTTTTGGACGCCAAACTAAATAATCCCAAAATTTTCTCTACCTTTCTGCTTTGGACGGTTTCATAGAAGACGTCGACGGCAAGGGGCAGTCGACTGTGCAGCAGGTCTAGTCGGTGTCCGTCAACGGAGGCAGGGCCGACGGTTGGGCAAGGACGCGTTGCGGGATCGCAGGAGAATGGCGACGGTGAGTTCGGCAGTGATGGCGGGTGGCTCTTCCCTTCGGCAGTGGCGGGGGGCTCTTCCCTTCGACTCTCTGTTTTTACAAGCCTGTTCTTCGTCTATTCTTCGCTGCTGAAGAACACGAAGTTACTCTGTTTGAAGAAGACAACCCACGAAGGAAAAATCAAATTTTTCTTTATTATTATTATTATTATTTATTTCTATTTCCAAATTACAGTTTTTTACAAAATTATAAACCCTAAAATTCATTCGATCCGAATACTAAAAACTCTAAAATCGCTCTGATACCAATTGTTGAAAATTGATATAGAAAACTTCGACCAAGCTTTGATACTAATTGTTGAGAATCGAATGCGAAACGAAAAAAGAAAATTACGGAAGCAGAGACACTAAGATTTACGTGAAAAATCCTTATAAAAAAATCACGGGTAGAGGAGAATTTACTAATCAGAAATTAAAGTACAATAAATTTTACGACTCAAGCATCAATATATAGAGAAAATAGATAATCTTAATATTGTATATGAGTCCGATCTAATCCAACTAAAATTTGGGTCACACTAAATTCTAACACGTTGCAGTAACATAAGAAAACCTTTTGATTTTCTAGAAATTATACTATCAGCTGCGTTGCTTTGTGGTAAATGTGGGGGAATTTGAGTCTTTCAGCTTGGAGGGGTGGGACGCTGTGTTGGAACTTGGAAGACTGTCCATTTGAAAGTTGGGTCTGAGTTTGGAATCAAAGCAAACCTCAAACAACACGTCACTTTGCAAGACTCCTACTCGTCTTCTACCCTCTCCGCACAATTGAACAAAAAATACCAAAAAAGAAATCTGGTAAGAGGAAAATGAAATTGAATAACGAGTCTACTGGCCCAGTCAGCGCAACTTATAAAATGGTGTCAATCGGTCGTTAAAGATGGGCTTGAATCTGGACGGATAGATGTTTCATATTTGTTCTATTCTTAGTCTTTGAGTTGCAGCCTTTGGAAGTCCTGGTGAAGTTGATTTAGGTGGACACGCATCATGATCAAGAACGTGACAGCACCCATTAATTACAAAGAAATTCAAAGTCGTCACTTCAATTTCTTTGTAATAAATATTTGCTAACAAAACTATTCAAGAAAATCAACAAAATACTATTTTATTGTTGTTATAAGTACTTGTCATTTTTCATGATCCACACAAACTTCTACTTGCTTCATTATTTCTAGAGAGACATAATCAACAAGGAAGGGGCTACTTTTCTCCCACCAAGACAGCTTGTACGAAAGATTTTATGACCCCATAATTTCAAACTTTTGATATAATTTTTTTGTTATTCTTAAATAGAAAAAATTTGGAGACATGTTTGTCAACTGTAAGGGTATGGAGTGGAGTCAAGTCAACCCGTCACTCCACATACTTATCCACCCATATGACGTGTGGACAAAGCATAACAATATGGCAGACATCACAAAAGACGGGTCCACTGAATTGAATCTGGACCCTTGGTTCTAGATTGATGAGCGCCTGGCCAAACGCGTCCATCTGCACTGACCCAACTTTTGACAATGGAAGATTGTTTGGGCCCCATCTTCTTGCCACCTAAGCTAAAAGAGGAAACTTTTGTGATATTTCTTTAGAAAATTAACAAAACCAAATAATGAAATATTATTTGGTGACAAACTAAATATTAAAATAATTTTACAAACAACTAAAATATCAAAGTATGATAAATAAATAAGGTAAACATCACAGTCATATTTTCTATCAAAAAACGTTGAGGCAACAAATGCTGCACTCATGTATTCTACTTAAAAACGTACAAAGACGTTATACGGACGCCCAAGAAACGTCCGGCAGACATCTTTCAATGACGAGAGACGTCCAAGGCTAATCTACGAGGAGGGGTGATGCACCACGGATAAGGGAATATATGGAAACCCCTTAATGCAAACAGCTATTAGAGGCAAGAATATGTTCCTAATTTGGTAGAAGTATAACTTGCTCAATACGAGTCCAAATGACGTGGAATATGGACCACTTCGTACTCTATAAGTGAAAATAAATCCCTCTAAAAATCACAAGGAAATTCGTTTGGAAAAGGAAGTTATGGCTTAAGGGTTGCTATTGATTCGAATAGGCACCCAAGGGCAGAATCAGACCAAAAATGGCAAAAAGTGTAACTCGTTCAATATGTGTCCAAATGACGTGAAATTTGGACCAAGTCTTAGTCTGTAAGTGAAAAGGATGTCCACAAAAAATCAGAGGTAGAAACGTTTTGGAGCGGAAGTTATGGACAAAGGGTTGCAAGCTAGTCCAAATAGGTACCTAGATCGTGCGTATTAACTTCAATGGCATCTAACGGTAGAAGCACTCTAACTTGGATCTTAGCGAGCTTTCTACTCCTTTGTTGGGAATGTCCACCTCTGAAGAAAGATGGAGAAAGGAATAACAATAAGATGATTCACCAAAAGCTCACAAGATATGGTGAAACCAATTTGAACACCAAAATATTCTTGGTTGAGCACCAAGAATAAATGGCCTATTGTGGAGGGAACTCCAACTTTTCAAAAGAATTTTTTTAACTGATCAAAAACTACCAAGGGCACACCTTAGATAGGGTTTAAAAACCCTTGTAATTAGTGCTGCCCTTAAAAAGTAAATTACAAAATTGACCAATTAAAAAGAACAACAAAAATATGCTCTTGATCACTAAACTAAACCAAGAGCAACACAAACATAACATTAGTTTGTTACATCCAATTGATCCAAATAAAACCATAAAATGAAACTAAGCCACCTCATTTGAGTCTTAAGTCTTGAATGAAGAAAACAACCAATTTATTTAATCTTCAAAACCCTTCTTCAAGTGGATTTGGGCCCTAAAGTCCGAGTGAGAAGAAAATACTTCATTTGCTGAAATGAAGCTCTGATCTAGACTCCGTTGACTTAGCAAATCATCTTCAATTGATATGAAAGCCACCATCTTGGAAAACTTAATATTTCCCCTACAATCTTTGTGAAGAAACCATTTTAATATGAGATCATATAGGCTACCAAAAAATCCACATACAACTTGAGGGTCAGATTGTCGGTAGTTTTGAGAGAGCTTCATAATTCTCTTAATCATGTGCTTGAATCTCCACTCATGCCTTATCTTAAATAATGTTGGGCCATATTGGGGTGCTTAATGGATGTAATGGATTTTTATTTTATTTTTTTCTCCACGAACACCTATGAAAGAAACATTAAAATTATGGTTAGAAAATCTCTAGGCTTGAGGGAATCCGTGGCACATCAAGGGATGTCTAAGGATCAACCCTGGGGCCATTGTAAGGCTGAGGGATGTCTATGTTGGTCGCTGGATGAAGAGATAGATATCCTGCAATGAAGATGGACATCCAAGATGGGAGGAGGGGGCGCTGGCAGATGAAGGTTTATGCCCATTGGATGAAGGGGCATATGTCTTATAATGAGGATGGACGACCAGGATGAAGGATGAACATCCTCCAAAGGCACTAGTGGACGATGGTTTATGCTCTTTAGATGAAGGGACAAACGTCCTTCAATGATGATGGACGGTTGGATAGAGGATGGGCATCCTCCACAGACGTTGGCGGATGAAAGTTTTTGCCCATTAGATGAAGGGACAGACGTCCTTCAATGTGGATGGACGACCAAGATGGAGGATGAACACCTTCCAAAGGCGCTGGCGGATGAAGGTTTTTGCTTGTTGGATAAAGGGACATACGTCCCTCAATATGGATGGACGACCATGATGGAGGATGAGTAACCTCCAAAGACGCTAGCAAATGTTATGTTGAAGGGGAGTCACATGTAAGGCACACACTATTTTAAATGAAAGCAGAGTCGCAGACAAAGATATTGGCTATTGGATAAAGGAGTTGGACGTTCTTTAGAGATGAGGGACGTCCTGATGAGGAAACAATAAGAAAGGTGATAACTTTACCAAAAATAGTCACCTCCCAAATATTACATCTGACTTTCCAAGGATCACAACTCAGTCAAAACGATGAATTTTCTTTTGATTTTTTTAGACAGAAACACTTGTTATATGTGAGGAAAAATCCCTCAAAATTTTAGGGCAAAAGTCGTTCGAACGAGAGGGATATGATCGAATGAATGCAAGGATAATTTGTGACTTTTTACAACTTTACTAAGAGTTCACCTCACAAAAAAAAAAAGGAGGGAAGAAAGTTGTAACAAAAAGATTGCTTGACTCAACTCTCACAAAGAATCAAACAACTAATAACAATCTTGATCGGTATGACAAGTTTGTCGTTTTTGCAATCACGCAAAAGGATGCCAAAGGCTGATAATTTTCTACCAAATTCATTTTTTTTTCCTTTAAGAAAAATGGAGTTTAAATACTCCTAAAACAAAACTAAATAAAATATTAAAAATCTCACCTAACCTAATCTCCAATCGGAAATTTAAATCATAATCAAATAACAACTAACTAAATTATCTACATGTAGTGTTTTTATGTGAGTAACTCAATAAGTTGTATTTTAGTAGCATGTTGCTTGGATTAATTGGTGGATAAATTGCATAACTTAATTGAGCAAATCAAATATGCAATATTTGTGGCATATTCTTAGGTTTGGATATAAACAACTTTATATGTTTTGGACACCATCAATAAGGGAGATTGTTTAGACTATGTGATAAAAATGATGTGAAATTTAATAAAATGCAAAAGTTGTTTATACATTGAATTCTTATATATCATATTTATCGATTAAATTGAGAATACCCTTGATTAAGGGTATTGGGAATGTTTAATGTGTTTCTCTAAGTCTTTGCAGGAGAATGGAAGGTTCGTATGACTTAGAGGAAACATTTTGTGAAAGTATGAAGTTGTTTGTGCAGTTGAGGACGCTGCGGATGAGGCAGACGCGAGGCTTTGGAGTCCGATTTGCTTCTGTCCATTTTGATGGATATGCGGACTGTGGTCGCGGACGAGGCGGACGTGAAATGGCGTCCGCAGGTCTTCAGCTATGCGGACGGAAAAGAAGAAGAGGACGATGGTTTGGCATCCCCCTCAAATTTGTGCAGTCGCGGACGATAGACCCAATCGGTACGGACGGTGCGGACGCGAATATTGGCGTCCGATTTGAATCTGTCCAGTTCTGGATTTGTGCGGACGATTTGTGCGGACGAAGCGGACAATAGAATTGGCGTCCGCAAGTGCATATTTTTCTGTCCAACGGCTATATTTTCAACGGGAAAATTTCAACGGTCGTGCGGACGATAGATGCGGACCCTGAGGACGTCCGGAAGTGCAGTGTTTATAAATATGAGAACACTCCAAGCTCCCAAACTAACGAATCGAATATTCGAGGCGAAGCCCTTGCAAAATCAATACTCGAATACTACTCTTTGTGAGCTTTTAATAGCATTGTAAATCCAATTCTCCCCACTTTTAAACTTACGAGTTATTTTTGGAGAATTTGGATTAGATAAATTGCGATTTAATTTTCGAGTCTATTACATTGTGCTTGATTGTAAAGGGTGATTCCCTGAGAATTAATCATACTAGGGTGACGCCCCGAAATAGTCAAATTAAGAGTGACGCCTCGTAAGAGTCTAAGGTTGACGACCTTATAATTAGTCAAGGGTGACGCCCCGTCTAATAGTCAATTTGTAAATGGTTTTATTGGCACCCACAAGCCAATTACTTAGTGTATCTCCAAGTGCAACTTGGAGCGCGGACGTAGGCTAGTTTGCCGAACAGCGTAAACAAATATTGTGTGCATTTCTCCAACCCTTACTCTTTATATTATTGCATATATTTGTTATCGATATTTTAATTATATGCATTAAATCACTTAGGGTAATTAGAAATTAAAATATCGCACGAAAAAGTTAAAACACTATATTCACCCCCCTCTATAGGCGTATATCGATCCTACATCATCTTCAAGTTGATTCAATTTCGAGTAAGAAAGAATGAACTTCTTTGGCAGAAACGTAGCTCTTTGTATGAGGACTGTTTGGCATAGCAAGCAAACTCCAAATTTACCGAAACATCCCATTCTAGAAAGCTTGAGATATTGTTATGAAGAATAATTTTTTATATGAGGTCGTTAAGATTTCCAAATATGTGAAATAGTTCTCGAAGGTTAGATCATCACCAGTTTTGGATTGCGCTATAAGTCTCTTAATCTTGCATTTGATTTTCCACTTGTACTTTATCTTGAATAACATCATGATATATTTGGATGTTTGATTAGTGTAATTCATTTTCTTTTCCTTTTGAACACCTACAAAATAAACATTAAAAATATTGTTAGAGAATTTCCATGCTCGATTGTGAATAAAGGGAAGTGTTTGGAAATGAACGCTGAAGATGAGATTATTGAAAGATGACATCGTTTAGCATTGAAGGATGTCAGTGGATGCTAGGGGATGTGATGTGCCACAAATTCCCTCTATCTACAATCGAGCACGAAGATTCTCTAACGATATTTTGAGTGTTTATTTTTTAGGTGTTCAAAGAGGAAAGAGGATGAATTACATTCATCAAACATCCAAATATATGTTGAAATTATTCAAGATCAAACATAAATGGAAAATCAAGTACAACTTTAGAGGAAATGTTGGACAATCCAAAACTACTGACAATCTAACCCCCGAGCAATATTTAGATTATTTGGTTGCCTTCAAAGTCTTATATCAAAAAGTATGCTTCATGAAGATTGCAACTGACTACTCAAGCTTTCTAGAAGGGGTCTTGTGTTAACATTGGAGTTTATTTGCTATACCAAAAGGTTCGTGAACAGAGAGCTTTGTTTTCTATTAAAGAAGTTCAATCTCACTTACTCGAAATTGAAGCTCAATTCAATTTGAAGACGGGCATTGAAGAATGATCCATTAGACCATTGCTGCATGCAAGATTTAAGAACTTATTTATGGTTTATTTTATGTTAAGTTTAATAGTCAATTCTTGGTGTCACTCGATCAGGACTTGTTCTAGCCGAACATGTGTCTTTGTGAAGGCATTTTGGTAAGTTGTCTTTAGGAAGCTTGCCCTAATTTTGTGGGGTATTTAAGCCCTCTTTATGGCTTGTCTGAAGATGGAAAATTTCCAGCTAAATTTTATACTTTTTCAAAAGGTTTGGAGTTCCCTCCATTTCGGCCATCTCCCTTGGTGTTCAACCGATCGGATTTTGGTGTCAACATTGATCTCACCGTGTTCTTGTGAGTTTTAGGTGATTCCTCTTAGTGATATTCCTTTCTCCACCTCTTTCCAGAGGTAGACATCCCCAACAAAGGAATAGAAAGTTTGTAAAAACCCAAGTTCATCCACAACTTCCACTCCCAAACAAATTTCCATGCGATTTTTAAAGGGCTTCATTCTCATTCATAGAGTAGAGTGTAGTCTACATTTCACATCATTTGGATGCGTATTATCTCAACAAAGTTCCAATAGTATTAACGGTTAGAAACAACATGAATCGTCCTTCACTATTATAATCCAAACAGAGAACAACAGACATGTTCAAGCATAACATCCAGTAATCAACAGTTACCCAAAATGCATAATACCAATTTCTCAAGAACAACATTCGGCAAAATCAAACGCAACAGTGCATCACACCAAATTTTCTATCATTTTCTACCGTCCACTCTTCTCATAAAACACAGTACACACAAGAAAGATGAAGAAATTGTTCTCACCATAAAGACCCGAGAGCAGCACCTCAAATCCTTCACTTGTATCATCACATTTCATCACCACCACTCGGCCATCATCATCCCCTCCATCACTTCTTCACTGTCCCATTCCTTCTCTTCACTGCCAGCTTCCACCCATAAAAATCTGTCATTAATTTATAGACAAACAACAAAGGAACACCAGTGACGCCAAGAGGAACACCAGTGATGCCTAGCTGATGGGAGAATCACCCAATTCGAAGAAGGTAGTCCATTGCCCAATCACCACATGGAAAGTTGCTGAAGAAGACCCGCCAGAGCAATTGGAACAAACTGGTTCAACAGTGGACAAACAGACTCGGACCCGAACCGATGCCCTGCTCCAGCCATTCTCTTCGCCAAATCACCTCAGCCGATGCCAAAACGCCGCTACCAACGCCCATAACGAGAAGTTAGGAAGATGAACACTAACATAGAGCATCGACTTACCTCCACCGACGGTTCGCAACTCCAATTTTGACTCTGAGAGCTGCAGTACACCGAGCCCTAGCTCGCCGGTCATCTCGACGCTCGCAGCCTCACCGTCGCCGCCATGCGCCGGACAACGTGCACCCGAGCTGTGACGTCGTCTCCCGCTCCCAATCGCTCTTGGTCCTTCATCTTCTCTTCGCCTTTCTCCCTCTCCCTGTTTCTCCCGACTCTGTCTCGCTTTCTCCCCTATCTCTTCTCCAATTTTCTTCTTCAATTAAAATAAAAACCATCCAACTTTTCCAGCCAAACCGATCTAGCGAACCGAGACAACCGGTTCACTGCCCTCTTTCCCCTTTTCTTATTTTTCTTTTATTTTAATTACTTCTAATTTCGCTTAATTTTTTCTTTTTAATTTAAATTCCCTTTTTCATTTATTTAATTAAATTATTTTCAATCCAATTCTAATTCCTGACTTACTCCAAACATCAATTAATGATTATTATGGGTCCAATTTAAATTTCCCAATTCCATTTCATAAACTAATTTCTCATTAAGTAAATCCTTGATTATTATCCAAATATTCCCTCAATAAATTTTCTTATCAAATAAATCTCAACTATCTCTAGTAAATTTTGTTACGAAAATTGGGGTATTACATCTATACTGTTATTATTTCCTTTAAATGGCCAAGCATGTCTACGTTGTCATTGCCTTCTTTAAATTACCAAGCATGCCTATATCGTTATTGTTATCTTTAAATTGCAAAACATGTCTATATTGTTATTGCTTCCTTTAAATTAACGAGCATGCCTATATAGTATGTTAGTAGACTTTCCATGTTTTATGCTTTTATATTGTTGTGATTACTGCTTCATATTTCATGCTTTCATATTGTTGTGGTTACTATTTCTCATTGACATGCATCATGATAATAGAAACAAGTAGGAAGTGTCACCTCTTGGGTGATACCCATATGCAATTATGTGAGGAAAATTGATAAATGAAATGAATGAAAGGAAAAGAAATAGGGAGTTGGGGGATGAACAGGTAGTTTGGATCTAATCAGGTAATCTAGATTTACGCTATTCTCTTGTTGGGTACGAGACTAGCTACTCCAGGTGGTTAGAAGCCGACAAGAGACTATTCCCTCTAACACAGATTTCTCCAATCTCCCGCTCGACGTACGAGTAATGAGAACGGTTTTGGGTGGACCCATTCCGACATAATGAGTTAGAGGCATACATCATATTGCATATCTCATTTTTTAGTAGGCATTAGGCTCATAATTTGCTAATGGTGTAGGTACACGTAAGAAAATTGATGAAGAAGCAGTTGATGAAGTATTTACACAGATGGGACTTGTGGCTGGCTAGGGTAAGAAAAGTAAAAGAGAAAAGAGTTTTATAAATGTAAAGTAATAATTTATTTATTGTCTTTTTAAAATAAACGATTTATGCTTCTACTATAGAATGTTTTATGCTTCCGCTATTAATTAAAAAAAATAAATTTTATAAATGAAGTCTTTTGTTGTTAATCAAGATTCAAGTAACGAGTTTTAAGTAAGATGTTTTAACGATCGGGTTTTTAAGAAAAGAACTTTGATTTCAATTGAAGGGTTTTAATAAGGATTCAGTTGTTTTATAAAAATTTTAAATTTAACTTTTTTTCAAAGTAAAGAAAAATTTGTGTCGTTACACTAGGTCTTGACATAGAGATTTTATATTTTACTACATTGCATCATGGTTTTCAAAACTCATATTTTGTGAGCTAATACATACGAAAACGTGGCGTGTTTGATAGCATGTTTATTTTTATACTATACGTACGCATGTTTTCCATGTTTACTTTACGCATGTATGATATTTTAATACTTTTGTGGTTTTTGTTCATTGATGGATGAATCCTCCTATTGTTTCAGATGATCTTAGTGTCAAAACAACATGAAGTTATCCCAATACACTTTCTATTGTGTGAAAGGTGTTTTGTTTGTACTACCCAAAATGGGTATAAGGCGGTGATGACGCTCTCCTTAGGTTTCGAATATCTAAACCTAACCAGGGTGTATTTGTTATTCAATGTTATGGTTATGTCATCGTTGAGCCTTGCTCGCCGGCTACCCTTTTCATTTGTTGATTTTACAAGTTATGTTGTTCCTCGCCAACAACACATTTTTCTTCCTTCTTATTCACGAGGTGCTGCTTGGTCTTTAGATCACCGCCTTTGTGTGATAGTATGTCAGATGAGTGCTTGTGTGACTCTCCTTTTTCACTAAGGTTGTTTTTGAATGAAAGATGATGTAAACTTATTTTTATTATAGTTGTCTATGTATACAACAATATTTTGACTATTACCTCATTGGTGGCTCATATAACCTCTTTTAATAAAATGATAAAAGAGTTTTAAATAATTTTAAATTCATGCACGACATATCATTTGATTGTGGTTCTAAGATAAAAGATAAAACCAGTTTTCTCATTACATTGCATATAATATAAGTTTCCTACTGAGTTAGTCACTTACCTAAAGGACATCATTTTTTTTTTCTTGAGTGATTTATTCTTGTTCCTCAGTGAGGATTTTTCCTTTGAGATTATATTTAAATTGTGCGATGTTGAGTCTTTAGTATTTTATTATGGTACAACACTCCTTGGAATTAATTGCATCTTACACTATTTTATTTTTTGTGATCACTGTGTGGATTATGACTAATCTCATGTGAGTTATGACTATATAAGTTTATGTCTTCCCATGTAAATCAATCGTTGAGCTGAGCAATGGGCTTGTGAGAGGATTGGGTCGTTCGACTCACACATTTCTAGCCAACTTCCGGGTGATGACAAAAACAACATAAACAACCCAATACCTGTTTCTACTCTTTGGCCTTCTTCTACATTCTCAAACTCTTCCCCACTCTTCCTCCACTTTTATAGCCGACTCCTTTGCACTGTTTCAAAGACTCTCTCTCTCTTAACTTTTTCTTGGATAAGTGGAGTCTCCATTGATTCATCAGACCCAGTTGTCTTATTCCCCAACGAACCTACTGTTCTCAACTCATTCTCAGAACATCACTGTATCAAAAACTTCGATCCCCCCAACCGCAGAGAAATCCTTTGGATTGATTCCACCCTTTCATCCTCTCCTTTTCCCACCATGCACTTCCCTCCCCCGTCCTCCGACGATAAACGGATGATCCTGGACGAGATGAACTTCTACGCTGATGACAAACACCCTGATTCCTCTATTGACGCCGATGATAATAAATGCTCAGATATCCGGCACATTAAGATGGAGGTCAGCGTTAACGTAGGTGACCTTCCATCTCAGATTCTTAGATTTTTTTTTTGGATTTTGTTATTTTACTAAATTATGTTTGGAAACTCTTTTCTTTTCTTTGTAGACTGGTTTGCATCTTCTTACCACTAATACCAGTAGCGATCAATCCATGGTGGACGACGGGATATCTCCTGATGCAGAGGATAAGAAATCTAAAAATGAGGTAAACAACGAAAGTTTGTTGTCCGAATCTTCTATGATTTATTTTGATCAGGATGGATTTATTTGTGCTTTTTCAGTTGGTAGTTTTGCAAGCTGAGCTAGAGAGGATGAACATGGAGAATCAACGTTTAAGAGATATGCTTAATCAAGTAAGCAGCAATTACCAGGCGTTGCAGATGCACTTAGTCAATTCAATGCTGCATAAAAAAACTGAGGAAATTGATAAACGCAGTGGAAATGGCGGAATACTGGTTCCAAGGCAATTCATGGATCTTGGTCTGGCTAATAATGCCGATGCCAATGAGCCGTCGCTGTCCTCATCAGAAGCGAATGACTGCCGGTCAGGATCACTGAGAAAAAACGGAGAATTTGCATTGGAGGGTACAGTGATTGAGAAAGAGAAGACGAATAGTCCTGATCAAGTTTCTCAAGAATGGGGAGGAAGCACGATTCCGAGGTTTAATCCTGGTAAAGACATTGATCAAACTGAGGCAACCATGAGAAAGGCTCGAGTTTCTGTTAGAGCTCGATCTGAGGAGCCTATGGTGTGTCTGCAGTTCGTTTGATTTCATTGAGTGTTAGATATTCAGTTTAAAAAATGGAGTTTTTGTTGATTTTATAGATCACAGATGGATGTCAATGGAGGAAATACGGGCAGAAAATGGCGAAGGGAAACCCATGTCCTCGAGCTTATTATCGGTGTACAATGGCCGCCGGCTGTCCGGTTCGAAAACAAGTAAATCACCCTTCCATCTTCAATTTTCATTTCCAAGATCAGATTTTTTTTCGATAATATTTTACTTGCAGAAGTTTAATCGAAACTCGGTTTTCTTGATTACAGGTGCAAAGGTGCGCAGAAGATCGGACGATTCTCATAACAACTTACGAAGGAAATCACAGCCATCCATTACCGGCGGCGGCGATGGCGATGGCCTCAACGACATCATCAGCGGCGAGAATGCTACTATCGGGATCGACGTCAAGCGCCGATCATAATCTGATGAACCCAAGTTTTCTGACAAAAACTCTCCTCCTAGGCTCCTCAAACATGGCTACAATCTCAGCCTCCGCCCCATTTCCCACTGTTACGCTAGACCTCACTCAAACACCCATCAACCCTTATCAATTTCAAAGGCCACAAAGCCCATTTCAAATCCCTTTTCCTAACCCATCTCCGAATTCCTCAGCCTCCTTCCTTCCTCAAATCTTAGGCCAGGCGTTGTACAACCAGTCTATGTTCTCTGGGCTGCAAATGTCGCAAGAGAGCGGCGGCCAGTTGGGTCAGCAAGGTGCGATGGCTGACATGCTCAGCGCTGCTACCGCGGCCATTGCTGCAGATCCAAACTTCGCGGCAGCGCTAGCCGCAGCAATCACTTCTATTATTGGAGGTGCTCAATCAGTCAAAAACAGCGACACGAATAACAGTAACAGTAGTAATAAAAACAGCAGTTCGAGTTTCTCAGGAAATTGAAGTTCAAGGATGTCAATGTTTTCTGCAAAGTTTTCAGCTTTCCTCTTTTGGGTTTTGGAAATGAATGAAACACATAAACATGCATGTTGTTGTTGGGTGTCAGGTTTAGATCACCATAGAATTTCCCACTTTGACATCAGAATAATACGTGTACCTACTTCCAATTATATGTTAATATTATTTTTCTGGATCAGTTTTTACTCTTTGTAACGATCTGGAAAGGATGTTTCTCCTTCTTTTGTTTATTGACTGGGTAGAGCAGACCAGCCCCAGAAGAAGAGGAGCAAAGGATAAGACAAGGAAGATAAGATGGGAGGGAGAAAAGGAAGAAAACGAAAAAAAAGCCATAATTCTTTGAAGAAGTTGCGCGTAGTGTGTGTCTGGAAGTCAAGAAAACGACGTCAGAGTAGTTGACATAAAGGCAGATGTTAGATTATTTAATTATAATATATGTAAATATGGTTTAGGTTAATTAATGTTACATTAATTTAATATTAAAGAGCTTAACGTGATGGTTGTTAAGTATTAAAGACATTAAGTTAATTGAGTTTTAATTTCCTCACCTTAACCTTATTAAAATTGTATAACGTATAGTTGAAGAGACGTGATTAAAAAGGCACGAACGAAAGGACATGTATGGAAAGTTGCCTTTTGTACGGGTGTCTTCTTTCAATCACATAGAGGGAGAATTATAGAATTCATTCTAACCAACGAATGAACTCTCTCTGGGGAAAACTCTCTCAAGTAAAATTACGGTATACGGCGTTTCTGCATCATCGAAAGAGACGATTTAAAGAGAAAGGTTTTAAGGCGATAAATGGAACTCAACATCGTCATCGAAAGCGTTTTATATCATGGACCAAGGTTGGTATTTCGTTTAAACTCTAATGGTTAAATCAAATACGTTGTATGGGAATAAAAGTATTGCAAGCATGTAAAGAAAAAAAAAAGGGATTAAAGTCGAAAAGTTGAACGGAAAATGCTTACAATTGGTATCAGAGCTTAGGTTAAATATACGATTTGATTTACCATGAAAACGAGTAATATGCATGAGAAATGATAGTTTATATTTCGTAATACCATGCATGTATGGATGTATAGATGAAATCAAGAATAGGATGATAGAAATATATGTTTTCTGTTAAATTTTATCGAACTGTTCGTCGTCCGGACGATGGGTATCGTGATGCGGTCGACCTGAAGTGTGGTCGGACACAAGATTCATGTTGAAAATGCGTATGCAGACGCATATGTGAAAGGGTGCGGACGACGCGGACGCATGCAAGTATCGTCCGCATTGAATCTGTAAAATGATTCACCCGGACGATATAATGCGGACGCTACGGACGCTGCAATTTGCGTCCGATATGAATCTGTAAAGAATTCATCTGGACGAGGACGATATGATGCGGACTGTACGGACGAGTAAAGTCTTGCGTCCGATTTGAATCTGTAATTTTGATTCACGAGGACGCATCACGCGAACGCAGCGGACGATAAGATTAGCGTCCGCTATAGGCAGTTTCGGACGACAGTAAGAGTTTGCGGACGCCATTTAACGTCCGCATAGTCGTCCGCAACGCCTAATTATACAGTCAAATTAAAGAAATTGAGTGAATGAATATTTATACAATTAATATATTGTTGTATAGAAACTATGTATTCACCAAAGTGACCTAGTTTGAAAGGATCAATATTAAATTGTATAATTTATTCATTTAATTATTATGATATTATTGAAATGTGTTTATTAATTATAAACTATTAGGTCACCCAAAGGTGGACCATTGTTTATAACTGATAACATTAAAGTGACGTATTTACATAGTTAATTGATGTGTTTAAACATCCAAAGATGTTAAACATATTGTGTTAAATATGTTTATAAGTCAATTAAAGATTATAATATCATGAATTGTATATTTCTTTAAGTATTACCCAAAGGTAAACTTAATGAAATTTTATATGCTTTATTTGGGATCTGGTTAGGATACATTATTCAATGTATTGATATATGAGTATTGTTGTTATTTGCAGCTACTATGAATTTGTTTGCATCAAGTAATTCGTCTGTTAAGTTCAATGGTCTTAACTATATTGACTGGTCCGAACAAATCCAGTTTCAACTGGGTGTATTGGATTTGGACCTGGCACTAGTTAATGATAGACCACCAGCTATTACTGAGACCACTTCGGAAGCTGACAAGTCTTATTATGAGGCTTGGGAGCGGTTTAATAGGCTGTGTTTGAGCTTGATGGAGATGACGAAGGCAGAAAATGTTAAGCCGTCGATGCCTAAAGTAAATGATGCGAAGGAATTCATGTAAAAGATAAAGGCATACTCCCAATCAGACATTACTGACAAGTCTGTTGTGGGAAGCTTAATGAGTGAGTTGACGACCAAGAAATTTGATTGGTCTTAACCCATTCATGACCACGTAACGAGCATGGCCAATTTGGCTACAAAGCTTAAGACGTTGGGTATGGATGTGAATGAATCATTCTTGATTCAATTCATTATCAACTCACTTTCAGTTGAGTTTGGCCAGTTCTAGGTGAACTATAACACCATTAAAGAAAAGTGAAACTTTCAAGAGATAAAGGCCATGCTCGTTCAAGAGGAAGGGAGGTTGAAGAAAATAAAGTCTCATACCGTCAACTTAGCTGTGCAAAAAGATGCCAAAGGTAGCAAATCAAAGTCATCAAGTAAAAAGAACAAGAAGAAGGGAAAGGACCAATTAAAGATTAATGATGGTCAGATCCGTAAAGAAATTAAATGCTTCTTCTGTAACAAAGCCGAACATGTTAAGAAGGATTGTCCTAAAAGAAAGGCTTGGTTCGAAAAGAAAGGTACATTATTTGTTTCAGTATGTTTTGAATCAAATATTATAGAAGTACCTAATAATACTTGGTGGTTAGATTCTGGTGCTACTACTCATGTTTCTCATGTTACGCAGAGATTTCTTTCTATCCATCCCATAAACGGAGCTGAAAAGTTCCTGTATATGGGAAACAGAATGAAGGCACGCATTGAAGGAATTGGAACGTATAGACTGATCCTGGATACCGGATACCACCTGGATCTAGAAGAGTGTCTTTATGTTCCTGAGTGTGCTAGGAATTTAATTTCTGTTGCTAGGTTGGATTGTAAAAGTTTTTCTTTCAAGATTGGTGATGGTAGTTTTGCAATGTATAAACAAAAATACTGTTATGGTTATGGTATTTTGAATGATGGTTTATATTGCTTTAATCTTGATAAGAAATTTAAAGAATCTCTGTTTAACGTAGATCACATAATTGGCTTAAAACGCGATGCAACGAACGAAAGTTCAGCTTTCTTATGGCATAAACGTCTAGGTCACATATCTAAAGAAAGGTTAATGTGGTTAACAAAAAATGAAATTTTACCTCAATTAGATTTTGATGATTGAGACGTGTGTATAGATTACATTAAAGGAAAGCAAACTAAACACACATCAAAGTATCCTGCCACAAGAAGCAAAGAACTTTTAGAATTGATACATACCGACATTTGTGGTCCATTCGACATTCCTTCATGGAATGGAGAAAAGTACTTTATTACATTTATTGACGATTTCTCACGTTACAGTTATGTTTATCTACTGCATGAAAAATCTCAAGCGATGAACGTTATAGAAGTGTTCATCAATGAGGTGGAAAGGCAGCTAGATAGAAAAGTGAAAGTAGTGAGATCGGATAGAGGTGGTGAGTATTATGGAAAATTCGATGAAAGTGGACAAAACAAAGGTCCATTTGCAAGGTTTCTCGAAAGTCGAGGCATTTGTGCACAATATACAATGCCGGGTACACCACAGCAAAATGGTGTACCTGAAAGGCGGAATCGTACTCTTATCGAAATGGTAAGAAGTATGATTAGTAATAGTAATGTACCTATATCATTGTGGATGCACGGTTTAAAAACTGCTGCATATCTGCTGAATAGGGTTCCTAGTAAGGTAGTTCCTAAGACTCCTTATGAACTGTGGACGGGAAGGAAACCTAGTATGAGACATTTACACATTTGGGGATGTCTAGCAGAAGTTAAGATTTATAACCCACATGAAAAGAAGCTCGATGCAAGAACCATTAGTGGTTTCTTCATCGGCTATCCGGAAAAGTCAAAGGGGTACATTTTCTATTGTCCAAAGCATAGTACAAGGATTGTAGAATCTGGAAATGCTCGATTCATTGAGAATGACATGTTCAATGGGAGTGATGATTGACGAAATGTGAATATCCAAGAGAATCGGGTGACGAAAACGACACCAAATGATTCTCATCAAGTTGTTGTGCCATATGTTGTATCACAGTCTAACAACATACCGGAACAACAAATGGATATTCAACCCACGCAAGGTGAACGAGCTAATGATGAGCATGTTAATGTTGATCAAGTCATAAGTGATCAACCACAAGCAACAGAATTGCGAAGGTCAGTAAGGGAAAGAAGACCAGCAATTTCTGATGACTATGTGGTTTATTCACTAGAAGAAGAATGTGACTTGAGCATCGATAAGGATCCAGAATCATTCAATAAAGCCATGGAATGTAATGATTCCGAAAAATGGTTTAATGCTATGAAGGAAGAGTTGAAATCTATGGATGACAACAAAGTTTGGGAACTTGTAGAGTTACCTGAAGGAAAGAAACGTGTTGGTTGTAAATGGATTTACAAAACCAAACGCGATTCGAAAGGTAACATCGAAAGGTATAAGGCCAGCCTTGTCGCCAAAGGTTTCACTCAGAAAGACGGCATTGACTATAAAGAAACTTTCTCTCCGGTTTCGAAGAAAGACTCTTTAAAGATAGTTATGGCTTTGGTGGCTCATTATGATTTAGAGCTTCACCAAATGGACGTAAAGACCGCCTTTCTTAATGGTGACTTAGAGGAAGAGGTTTATATGGATCAACCTTTAGGATTTTCCTTACCAGGAAATGAAAAGATGGTATATAAGCTGAATAAGTCAATCTATGGATTGAAACAAGCTTCCAGACAATGGTACATTAAATTTAATGATACCATTTTGTCATACGGTTTTATAGAGAACACCGTTGATCGGTGTATCTATATGAAGGTCAGTGGGAGTAAGTTTTGTATCCTAGTATTGTACGTTAACGATATTCTGCTTGTTGCAAACAATAAAGGGATGTTACGTGATGTTAAGGATTTTCTCTCAAAGAATTTCGAAATGAAAGATATGGGTGAGGCATCCTATGTTATTGGAATAGAAATATTCCGTGATAGAAAGGAAGGATTGCTAGGATTGTCTCAGAAAGGTTATATCGAGAAAATTCTTGAGAGATTTAGAATAGATAAGTGTTCCGCTGGTGTTGCTCCAATTCAGAAAGGGGACAAATTCAGTTTGATTCAATGTCCGAAAAATGATTTGGAACGTAAGGAAATGGAACTTGTTCCACATGCATCAGCAGTAGGAAGCTTGATGTATGCCCAGACATGTACATGGCCAGATATAAGTTTTGCAGTAGGGATGTTGGGCCGTTATCAAAGTAATCCAGGATTGGATCATTGGAAAGCTGCAAAGAAAGTACTCAGGTACTTGCAAGGAACAAAGGACTTCATGCTCATGTATAGAAAATCGAGTCAACTCGAAGTCATTGGATACTCAGATTCTGATTACGCCGGTTGTGTAGACTCGAGAAAATCTACATTTGGCTACGTGTTCCTGTTAGCTGGAGGAGCCGTATCATGGAAAAGTGGAAAGCAATCTACGATTGGCACTTCCACTATGGAAGCTGAATTTGTAGCTTGTTTTGAAGCTACAATTCAAGCATTGTGGCTGCGAAACTTTATTCAGGGTCTTAGCATGGTCGAAAGTATAGAGAGACCGCTGAAATTGTATTGTGATAACTCCGCAGCTGTGTTCTTCTCAAAGAATGACAAGTACTCGAAAGGAGCAAAGCATATGGACTTAGAGTACTTGGCAGTCAAAGAAGAAATACAAAAACAAAGAGTGTGCATTGAGCATATAAGTACAAGCTCAATGATAGCTGATCCGTTGACAAAAGAATTGCCACCTAAAACCTTTAAAGAACATGTTGTAAAGATGGGTTTAGGTGACAAGTCTATGTGATTGTAAAGCGTAGCTTGTATCTTATAACACTTATGAATTCAATGAAAGAATGTTTTTGTATGTCAATTATTATTCATATTATGGCAATGTACAATTATTGGTTATGAATAATATATGATGGGTTTATAGTGTTCCTCAATTAAAGAATTAATGAATTGTATAGTTTGTGATACATGGAAAGAATTATGTTGACATAATTCACATGTGCCTACCATGATTCGATTATGCAATTCATTATGAAAAGATAACTTGATATAATTCACATTAAAGTACACTATATTAATTAATTGTGAATTCAAGTTATGTCAACTGAAAAGTGTTAGCTGAAGCAGCTGAAAAGTACTAGCTGTATATCAATTGATATTAAAGTTTATAACATGGCCCAAGTGGGAGATTGTTAGATTATTTAATTATAATCTATGTAAATGTGGTCCATGTTAATTAATGTTACATTGACTTAATATTAAAGAGCTTAATGTGATGGTTGTTAAGCATTAAAGACATTAAGTTAATTGAGTTTTAATTCCCTCACCTTAACCTTATTAAAATTGTATAACGTATAGTTGAAGAGACGTGATTGAAAAGGCACGAACGAAAGGGCATGTATGGAAAGTTGCCTTTTGTACGGGTGTCTTCTTTCAATCACATAGAAGGAGAATTATAGAATTCATTCTAACCAACGAACGAACTCTCTCTGGGGAAAACTCTCTCAAGTAAAATTACGGTGTACGGCGTTTCTGCATCATCGAAAGAGACGATTTAAAGAGAAAGGTTTTAAGGCGATAAACGGAACTCAACATCGTCATCAAAAGCGTTTTATATCATGGACCAAGGTTGGTATTTCGTTTAAACTCTAATGGTTAAATCAAATACGTTGTATGAGAATAAATGTATTGCAAGCATGTAAAGAAAAAAAAAAGGATTAAAGTTGAAAAGTTGAATGGAAAATGCTTACAGCAGAGGCTTCTCTTTGGCATTTACTCGGCCTTGTCTTACGTGCTTTTTTAGGGTTTAGGGTTCTTGGTCAAGTCAAGAAAACCGTCCCACAGTAGTTGACATGGAGACGGAGACTTCTCTTTGACGTTTTACTTTTGCTCCTCTTGGGTGCATTTTTAGGCCCACTTTAGTCAGGCCCTATCTATTTTGGTGAGACTAAGATCGGGTTCACCCCCCAAGGGAGCTCCTGTTCGTCGGAGATCTGTTAGACAAAGCTAGTAGTGCAGCCCACATGCATGAAACAAATCCCACTTCAGCCTTGACACCGACTATGCCTAGATCGAGTGACAAGATGATTGTCGAGATTGATTAGAAATTATTAAGATTCAGTCACCTAAATTTTATTTCAATTCAGTCTAAAAGGTTGGCAGCTCCATAAATGTATAAATTCGTAAGAGTTTGTGATAGAAACAAAGAGATCAAATTTTTTAGTGTTGTTTCACATTATGGCCCATGGAATTATAGGGCTATGCTGAAACTTGGCGTTGTCCTATGATTAGAATTTGATTTTGCTATTCTCGTATATAAACTCTTCTATAATTCATTTTCTTGGTTGTAGATTTTATCTCATGCCCATCTGTAACATCCTCAATTCTCTCAATATAATATTATTATTTATTATAAGTCAAATCATACGTAATTTTATTTTTGGAGTTAACTCGAAACATGTGTGTGCTAAGTAGGAATGAGAATTCTACTTATAAACCATGCATTTTTTCACTTTCCCAAGCAATGTGACATTATGCATCCCCACAAGTATGAGTCGAACTCATAGTCAGGTCATCCTTGCCTTCACAGAGCGGACTGTCACTCTATGATTTTTCTATAAAAATTTTTCGTATAAACCTCGATATTATTTTTCTTTTTTCTTTTCGATTTATGTTTCCATGTTACATATTCAAACTCAGTGCATTCTTTATTGGTAAAATCCAGCAAAATATACAAGCCAAAATCAAAGCTTTCTCATGACTCATGGACATGGAAATTACAAGAAATCTCAAGAAAGAATCTCTTTTATTATGCATATCATAACAAGTTGACCCCAAGGCGATGAGTTCGCAGTAAACTAATTTGTTTGTTTCCTACGATGACAAACATAAACCTTAAAACCTAAACCCCCCTAGTTTTAGACGTTATCCCTTGTCCCGTCCCGCGCGTGCTTTCTTTGGGCTTAAACTATATTGGGCCACAGTTGGAGGAGATCCAAGGGTCAGAATCAACTTTCGCGGGTACTTTGTTCGGAGGGTGGACTTTGGACTGGTTGTTGAGCTTGAAGTAACGAAAAACTTTGGCACAATATAATTAAAAATTTGCAAATCTAAAAAGTGAACCAATAAGAGGAGGACACTTGGTAGAGCGCTGCCTTTGCTTTTCTTACAGCCGTTCGATACAAATATCTTCCCTTCCATCAACCGTGTGAATGGTAAGAGTAGATGGTCGTCGAAACAGACAATCTTTCTCCCTCATCGTTTTTCTTGCTGACTTTACCACCTCCGCCTCGTTTCGTTGTTTTTCAATCATCCTCCCATCCCACCGCTGCCCCTTCCTCTCGATAATCAGAAATTGTAAGCTTTTTTTAATTTTTTCTTTCACTTTCCTTCTATTATGAATTTCTATGAATTTTGAAATTGATTTTTGCTTGCGGAAAATATGTAGGGGGCGAGGAAATACTAGATTATGTAGTGAGCTTCTTTAGATAGCTCAAAAATCTGAATTGCCTGAGACGCTATTAGGATTTTTAAATCGAAATTAATAGAAGCTACAGAAATTCATGGTCATGTTCTTTTCCTATGTTCATTATTTTCCTTGCATCGTGTCTCATCTTAAGCGAAATTTTTTATGATTTTGTTTAAATTGTTGGTTTAAAAGGAGAATAGCTGGTTTATTTTGTTTGTATTTAGAATCGTTCACTGCTAGATGCTGCACGTATAGTTTACTTGAGCATTTAGGAAACTTCTGTCGATTTTCAATGAAAATAGTTTTAATAATCGGTTTTGCAATAGTGAAAATGGGTGCACAAGCTCGAGCCAGTTTGGTGGCTTTGCTTCTGGTGCTAATGTTGTCGCTGGAGGTGCATGCAATCCCAATGAAGGGGTTCATAAGAATTGGATTGACAAAGAAGAAATTGGACCTAACTAAAAGGCTTGCGGCGTCCAAGGAACAGCAAGCGTTGAGAAATCCTTCCAGCAAGTATCATCTACGTAACATTGGAGAATCTGCGGACACTGATATTGTAGCGCTTAAGAACTACATGGATGCCCAGTACTTTGGTGAAATTGGTATTGGTACACCTTCCCAGAAGTTCACCGTTGTATTCGACACTGGAAGTTCTAATCTCTGGGTGCCTTCTGCAAAATGTTATTTTTCAGTGAGTCTTTTAGTTTTTTATTGGCTCTCTCGTTCTTTTATTTTGTGAAATTGATAATTTTAAATACATTTATATGATTGAATTTAAATCTAGGTTGCTTGCTTCTTCCACTCCAAGTATAAGTCCAGCCAATCAAATACATATAAAAAGAATGGTATGCCTGTTTTTTGTTTTTCTCTGATTCAATATTTCATAATGGTGATAATATTGTCTATGATAAACAATTCGTGCAGTGAAAGATGAAGGTGATGGGGAAAAAGGATCAAACCTTATGAAACAAAAATTTGTAATGATAATGTTTTGTTTTTTTGCCTTACAATGTAGGAAAATCTGCGGACATTCATTATGGAACTGGATCAATCTCAGGTTTCTTTAGCCAGGATCATGTTAAAGTAGGCGATCTGCGTGTCAAGGATCAGGTTATTATTGGGGACATATGCATTTCATTTGATTATCTAAAGTTTAGAATAATATTGAGAATTTGCCGTTATTTTTTTCACCTGTCATTAGAATTTTATTGAAGCTACCAAAGAGCCAGGCATAACTTTCTTGGCAGCTAAGTTTGATGGTATCCTTGGTCTTGGATTCCAAGAGATCTCAGTTGGCAATGCTGTTCCTGTTTGGTATAACATGGTTAGTCAAGGTCTTGTTAGCGAACCCGTTTTTTCATTTTGGTTAAACCGCAATACTGAAGGGGAAGAAGGAGGTGAGATTGTGTTTGGAGGAGTTGATTCTAATCATTTTAAGGGTGAGCATACCTTTGTTCCTGTGACCCAGAAGGGCTATTGGCAGGTAGGATACATATTCACTCTCAATATTTTTTTCTGTTATTGGCGTTCTATTTATCATCACTTTTGATCCTAAATTCATTAATTATATTTTATTTTCAGTTTGACATGGGCGATGTGCTAATTGGTGGTGAAACGACTGGTATTTTTCACAAATGTTTTTTTTTCTTAATCTAAGAAGACACTTTTATCTGCTGATTGTAGCCACTCTTGTTTGATATCTGACTGATGCTAAACAAACTGCTTTTCAGGATATTGTGCTAATGGTTGTTCAGCAATTGCCGACTCTGGAACGTCTTTGTTGGCTGGTCCAACGGTTTGACAACTTCTCTTACACCACTTACCTTGCTCTTGCATATGACCTTTTTTAATATTTTAGTCAAGTCTATGTTTTATATGCATGTGGACTTCCAATTTTATTTTTTATCAGTGTTCTCAATTTTAAGGCATCGAGTAGCCATTTTTATTTATTATTATATATGTCACTTTGATATGCATAGTACCTTTTTTTTTTGTTTTTTTCACAAGTGATTTCTCCTCTATTGGGATATTGGTTTCTCATTTGGGTTGTTGACATTGTTTCTATTGACGATTGGTGATGCATTATTGATAGAAGTAAATAACAACTCATTCGACAGACCATAATTACTCAAATCAATCATGCCATTGGCGCCTCTGGAGTAGTAAGTCAACAATGCAAGACAGTGGTGGAGCAGTATGGGAAAACCATACTCGATATGTTAACTGCCCAGGTATATAATCTCAATTACGTCGAGTTTATATCATAATGAATTCCGGTGGTGTTTTTGACTTTGGTATGAGCCTGCCCTTGCATTTGCTGATGATGTGCAGGTACAGCCACAAAAGATCTGCTCTCAAATTGGTCTTTGCACGTTTGATGGGACTCGTGGTGTGAGGTTAGTTCAATCTAGCTTTCTATGATCCAGATTTCTGTTATTTTTGTATACAACTGTAGTATGCAACTTGAAAAACTGCTGTTAGAACTTATCCTATCATCTTATTTTAGTTATTATGTTGTCCCTACAGCATGGGCATCGAGAGTGTGGTGGACGTGAACACAGACATCTCTGATGCGATGTGTTCAGCTTGTGAAATGGCAGCAGTGTGGATAGGCAATCAGGTTAAACAGAACGAGACAGAAGATCAGATCTTGAATTATGCCAATCAGGTTAAGTAATTTTGTTTGTCTTGTGAGCTTGTGGCTCCTAAATGATCTCATATCCTCAATTTATGCTAACAGCTCTGTGACCGTCTCCCAAGTCCAAACGGAGAATCTGCAGTTGATTGTAGTAGTCTATCATCCATGCCAAATGTCGCATTTACAATTGGGGGTAAAGTATTTGACCTTACACCCAAGCAGGTACGAATAACATCTTCTCGGGATGAAAAACTTTTGGAGTTGATTTTGAGCAATATCTATATATATGTAAAGCGAGATCGATATAAAATTTGCACTGACTAAATATGGGCGGGTGCAGTATGTTCTTAAAATCGGGGAGGGAGGTGCAGCTCAATGCATCAGTGGATTCATTGCCTTGGATGTGGCTCCACCTCGCGGACCTCTCTGGTACTTAATAAGCGAGTTTGAAACATTTTTATGAAACTGTGGCGCCTGGTTGATGAAAGAGATCGATCCCTAATGACTCGTATTTTGGCAGGATTTTGGGAGACGTTTTCATGGGTCGTTATCACACGGTATTCGACTATGGGAATATGAGGGTCGGATTTGCTGAGGCAGCCTAAGCGCGAATTTCTCAGCTTTCGAATCCATCCATGTCTATCGTTTTTCTGTCTTTGGAACGCGTATAAAACTCTGAAAGGATGGCTTGTTGGATATCCTTTTTGTATAAACATAATCACTCTACTTTGCACGTTTGTTCTAGTTTCTTTTACTCATGAATCTTTCACAGCTCAATCGGCTAACTAGGGTCACCGTCCAATCATATTGCGCCATGATCCAAAAACCCTGCTAATCTGTAGAAGTTTTCGAAAATGAAAGCAATAGAATCCAACCACATGATGACACGTAAGATGGTGATGCTGATAGTGATAATCATAATCTACGACGACAACGATTCAACATTAATTTAACCGAAGCATAAGTTGTTTTTCACGCCACCGAGGCCACCTTTTACTTAGCAATCGAGAAAGAGCTTCGTATTTGGGGACACGTGGGGCGTCGTCTTCCAGGTGACATTTTGTCTGACACGTGGCCAAAAAGAAAAGATTTGGATAGTTAATTAGCTAGTTAGCAACTCTGATAACCCACGCCCAAGGAAGCATTTAATTGGTCCAACAAACCCAACTAATTGGAAGGTACAACGGAAGAGAATATGCTTCTTCCCTTGAATGTATTGTCAACAGCTTCCACCCAACCCAACCCAACGCCATCTTCTTGTTGCTTCCTGATCAAAACTACATGTTAATCTCTTTGCTTAGTAGGGTGCTCATCATGATTTATTATTTTAGTGGCATACATAACATATTTATGGTGGGTCAACGTGTTACAACATGTTCCAAATAATCTAGTATTCTCAATATTGACCAACGTTTTGTAGTAAAATAGCCAAATAAATCAAACCCAACATTTTTATTTTAACCAAAGTTCTGACTTTTTCCAAATTCTAAGCTATTACAAAACATCGAATCTAGTTATTGGTTATCCAATCCAACCCCAGCTTCCCACCTTGTCCACATTCATCTCACGTGCCTACATGTTTGGAGCAGCCATCAAGAGCAACTCAGCCCGCCGCCTACCCCACCTATATTCCCACACGTGGAGGCTTGCCCAAATCTCTCAACGTTGCCTTGTGAAATACTATATAAGATGCAAAATGCTGCTTCTGTTTTGACACATGAGAAAAATGGAATGGACTAGAGGCAACGTCATCGGCCAGGGCTCATCGGCAATCGTCTCCCTAGCCACCTCTCGCCGGACGGGTCAAGTTTTTGCGGTGAAATCGGCGGAGCTAGGTGTTTCCCAATTCTTACAAACGGAGCAGAAAATTCTCACTTCTTTGAGCCATCCGAGTGTCGTTAGCTACAGAGGGTGGGATGTTACCAGGGAGAACGGAAAGCTTTTTTACAATCTGTTTATGGAGTTGGCGCCGGAGGGAACGCTCGCCGATGAAATTCACCGGCGAGGTGGTGTACTGAACGAGTCTATGATCGGATTTTACACTTGGCAAATATTGCAGGGGCTGGAGTATTTACATGCACAATGTTTGGTGCATTGCGACATCAAGAGTCGAAATATCTTGATTTGTGATGATGGGGCGAAAATTGCAGATTTTGGCTCCTCAAAGCGGGCGGAGGACGCCGCTGTGCGAGGCGGAACACCTATGTTCATGGCGCCGGAGGTGGTGCGGGGGGAGGGGCAAGGGCGGGAAAGTGATATCTGGGGTCTCGGATGTACAGTTATAGAAATGGCCACCGGAGGTTCTCCGTGGCCTAGTATTAAAGATAACCCATTATCAGTTCTTTACCGTGTTGGATATTCCGGCGATTCGCCGGCGGTTCCAAGCATTTTATCCGACCAGGGGAAGGACTTTTTGGAGAAGTGCTTGAGGAAGAATCCGAAGGAAAGGTGGACAGCTGGGCAACTTCTTAGTCATTCTTTTCTTAAAGAATTCAGTTCCGGCGAAAATCGATTTCAGAAATCACATTCAAACTCTCCGACAAGTACTTTAGAACAGAGCATTTGGAGGTCATCGGAAGAGTTCGAGAATCACAGTGGTCTGGCCGATGATAGGATCAGACGATTGTCGTCGTTTTCAGGGGAGCCCGAATGGAAGGGAGATGAGGATTGGATCAGAGTTAGGGGAGAAGAAGTTGACTTGGAGGAGGAGAAATTGTCTTCTAAAGAAGATTATGTAGTAATTAGTACACAAAGTTGTAAGAAAGGCATAGCCAAATCGTCAGTTTCTTCAAATTCAAGCTTTTTATGATCCAAAATCTTCAATCTCTCTCTCTCTCTCTCTCTAAATTTATGGGCATTTTGAAGCCTGGAATTGATTTCAAAAATAAAGAAGGCCGGTGGGTATCTGGGTAGAGCTGCTTTTGAAAATTAAGATTCAAGTTCAATGCGTGCCCCATCATCAATGACGACGCTCTTTTCCGCCGCAAAGATAAGATGATGACGACGATACCTTCCTTCAGTTCTCGCAAAACTCAAATTTCAAATTACAGACTGACGTTAGAATGAAAATTCAAAATAAATTTCTGAAAATGAAACGAACTTAAAAGGAAATCTAATTCAGCAAAGGTTAGGCGTGGGTCACGACGAAGAACGCTGTACAAAAATTTAAAGAACAAGTTGACGTGGCAAAGGCAAAGCATCGGCACAGGCAACACTGCTATTTGGTGGCTTAAAAGTGTGGCCAAGGGGAGATGGCTAGGTGGGTGGTATAGTGTAAAGTGTAAGCAACTTGGTTTGGGAGGAGAATCTTCCATCCTTATCTCTTTTGCTGAGCCTACGCTACATATATAATATATCTTCCCCACTATTTGGACGGCTGAAATTCCAAACTTGGCAAAGCTGATGGAAATGAGTATGGTATCTGGGCGTACCCGCAAGGAAATTGCAGAGAAAGTTATGCATCTAAGATTGCACTCTAATAAATGGATTTTATATCAAAAATTAGAAAATTTCAATTTATGGTACGATGGTTTTTCATTTTTATTATTTTGCAAGTATATTGTGATTGGATCAACATGAAGTTTTCTAAGGGAAAATACACAAAACCTTCAGAGATTAATCATGGGTATCCCGAGGCTACAACATCACTGCGCTCAACCATTGGCACTGGAAACGCCCGTTTATACATGTCAGTGCCGCGATACTACCCCCCTCAACTATGTGGCGCCAATGCAATATGAAAGATCGGGTTTTAAAAGAATGAAATCCAATCATGATCATTCACCAGAAAAACATTTCTATATTTCTTTTGAGAGATATTAAGATTGAGTAGGCGACTTTCGGAGAGGAAATTTATGACAACTTCGAGAAAATTCCATGGTTGCGTTAGAAAAACAGTTCAAATTTTAAAAAGATTGGTATCAAATGAGACACAATGTTGCTATTGGGTTCGACCAACAAGTTTTATCTTTTATTTTTAATCTAATATTTAAAATAATAAATTTTATTATTATTATGTGTTAAATTTTCCATTATAAAGTTACAGCATAGTCAAATTTTAACTGTTTAATTTTGTTTTAACTTGATGCATTGATGTTATTTTAATTTAGGGAAAATGACAATTCAATTATCATACTTTGTGATTAATAACAAGTCAACTATTAAATTATTTTTGCTAATAAATTAACCATTAAATTATAAGAAAATGTCGTCACAAACATTATTGTCACGTTTTCCATTAAACGTATCGAGTTCGTTCTGCCGCGGAACAAACATGTATTGATTTCGTTTCACCGTAGATCGCTATTTTTTTAAAAATAACATTATAATTTTAAGGTTCCGTGGCAGATCGGGACACGTCCGCCGCAGACTGACCATGATCCGCAGCGGATTGATAATGATCTGTAGCTGATCATTGTGTCTCGCTCTGCGTTCTTGTGCATCTGCCCTAGTATATAAGAATTGCATGTGCGGTCCGGCGAGTTCACCGCGAACCACGATATCCTCGGCGGTGCTAGGTACAATGTTGGAGTAGAGCTCAACGGTGATGTTCTGAGAGTTAAGTACAATGATTTTCCAACTGAGCAAGACGAAGTTTTCGATATTCGTATATGTGGGAACTGTAAAGAGGTGACAGAGTTGGAGACTAGGTTTCGGTCATTGTCGATACAGTTGCAGTACAACAAGTGCTCTGAGGCAATCACATACAACGGAGCATCTCAGAGCACTCAAAATCCTGTAACTGTACCGACAATGGCTGAAACTTAACCTTCAACTTTGTCACCTCTTTACAGCCCCCAAACTTACGAATATCGAAAACTTCGTCTTGCTCGGCAGAAAAATCATAGTACTTAACCCTCGGAACATCGCCGTTGAGCTCTACTCCAACATTGTACCAAGCGTCGCCGACGAGGATATCGTGGTTTGCGGTGAACTCGCCGGATCGCACTGTCGAGTCTTATATACTAGGGCACAGACACATGAACACACTCCCATACATTGATTGAGGGCTGTCTGCCAGGAGGGATGCAAGTGGCAGATGCACGCCTCAAAAATGAAAGGTAAAATGACGCTTCAAATAAATTGTTATAACGACGTTCACACCTGCTCGAGAAAAATAGAAGCTGTCATGCCTCTGCCAAATGGATGGCAAGCAGAGCATTAGTTTTGCATCCGACACCTGTATGCAAGGAACATCAAATAATAGGATTGAGTGAGCAAACATGCAAGGATCAATAGATGAACTGTGCGTCGAAACTAGATATACATAATCTACAATAGTTTATTCGAGGTAGATAGTTGGATGGTCCTTAGGAAACAATACAAATGCTTGATGTAGTTACATTTTTAGTGCACATGTACATTATATGCTTGTAATAGAATTGATAATTTGGTTTGCGTCTGTAATGCACATATGCACGATAGAATTGATAATTGGTTTGCATTTCTAATGCACATGTACATGATATGGTTGTAATGGAATTGATAATTTTGATGTTGATGATGAATGGAAATTGATTAGTATGAAACTGTAAAATTAGCAACTTTTCCCAAGCCAACTGGTCTCAATTGGAATCTGTACTTCAACCATTCAACTGCACATAACCAGAGTATGACATTCCACCGCGGAATACTAACGTTCCGCCGTGGAAAGTTGACATTCTGCAACGGAATGGATGACGTTCTGCTACAGAACATCAGCATCCGCGGTGGAATGCCAACATTCTGTGGCGAAATGTCAGCATTCCTCTGCCTTCTATATTTCGGTGTTATGCACTGGTTGCTTAAATTGTTGTAATGAATTTGTTTGTTATTTGTTGATGATAAAGGAAATAATTTGAGTCAATTTCTCTTTAAAAAAATCTAAAATTTTGCAAGAGTTCCTTTATTTTTAGTCCATCCCCCCTGTTACATTATCAAAACTGGTAATTCAAACATATATTTTTCAAACAAATATTATCCAAGTAAGCAAAACAAAATATAAACATCAACTATCCAAGTACACTAAGTAAACGTATAAAGAGAATGATTTTTTTATTATGTACAACTAAGCCGGTATCCCTACACATCTCAACTAAGCTGTCTTCTTGCGAGCCCTCTTCTGCAAATCTGTGATCCAAAATGACGCATGCAGGTCCATGTATACGTTTGACGCTTTGGCGAACAACGAACCCTCCACGGGTACATCATCGTGATGGGGAAAGTTGGTCATCTTGCAATATCGAAGCACCCTTAAATCCTCACTCGTACACCGAAAGATGTCATGCGGGCTGAAATGCAAAGGGAAAAATCAGCACATAATAGGAAAGCAATATGAATCTACACAAGGGAAAAAGATATATCACTCTTTGTCCGTTGGTGCTACGACGATTGCAATTGTTTTAGCCAGCAATAGCTGGTAAGGGAAGTGAGTGTGCAGGTCAACGTACGAGTCTTGCATACCCATACCCCTTTAATTTTGCTGAGCCCTATTGGGTCTACTTTCTATTTGTTGTGGACATTCGTGGCCTTCTCTTCGATTCTCGACTCCTCATCCAAGATCGGTACCCTGTAATGCTCAACAATGCTCTAAATTAGCCATTTGAATGACAAACTCCTGGCCGGGTTGTTGAGCACCTCGTACATGTGACTCAAAATAACAAAGCTGATATCCACCTTTTCTAGTTGAACACCTTCTCGAGTAATAGAGATCCATGCAGCTAATATGGTCTCAATATCCATCCTGCAGCAAAATGGTGTGCGCCATGATGATGTGGATCACTCAGGTTATGACATTCAAGTCATTAGAATTTAGCTTCTTGTACGCTCCAATCTCGGGATCATGGTGCAATAATTTAAGCACTGTCAGACCTTCTCCTCGTCTGATGAAAGGTGGCTCCCAAGACACGTGGTAATAGTGCTCGCTTAGTTCCTCCGCCAAACATCCAAGTAGTACATTAATATCCTTGGGAGTCATTCTCAACTCTCGTCCAAACATGTAAGTCCGAACCTGATGCGAACCTAGGGTATACGAACCCTAGACCCAACAACGTACGGGGAATTATAACGGATCGTCTCACGAATCAAGATCAGAAAGGTGGAACTACAACCCTAGCCAAACCTGTCAACTAGAACCGGAGTATTCCGAAGAGAAGCTTGACCCTAACCAAACCTGTCCGCTAGAATCAAAGCTATCAAAAGTTCGATCTTTCAAGAATCCACTTGAAGAGATCAAGTTCTTCGCAAAGAACTCAAGAGAAGAAAATCTCCCAAAAAGCAAAAGCTCTCAATTCAATTTTGTCAAAAGGTTTTTTTTAACAATTGTTCCCTAAGATGCTTTTATAAGCTAAACATAAAGTAAATCNTTTGTTAACAAAAAAAGTTTAGTAGTTAACTTGTCATTAATTATAAAGTACGTTGGTTGGTTTGTCATTTTTCCTTGAATTTTTAAATAGCACATTAATTTTTCTTTTTATTGATTTTGTCTACTTTACCAAACATTACTCATTTTACAATAGGATAATTTGCACAAATTAGAGTCAACCACAAAAATATTTGATCTCGATAAATGTTAAAAATTTGTCTAGAACTTATTTGTTTACAGAAGTTACGGATTTTATAGTTTTTGAATTAAATTTAAAAAGAGTTTGAGCACCAAAGTTAATAATTTGCTAACTTGATTAAAATGAGTTTGTATCATTTGTTTCAATTTAAATTAGTTTTAAGAAGTAATCTTCCAATTAGTCTTTGTGGGATGATGCTCAATTCACTAACATAAGGTGCATTCATGTTGGATATTATTTTTTGTATCACAGACATGAGCCAACCATCAAAATTCCATTTGTAGATTACAAACATTCAAACTTTTTAAACAATCTCAATTGATAATCAAAGAAGCACGAGTGAGAGCAGCCAAGGTCGAAGCCCTAGGAGTCTAGATGGTGATCGGTGGGGGGACTGCTTCTGCAATCGGCAAGCACGAGGTTGTTGGCTAGGGATGGCAAGATGGTTTCTAGCGTCTGCATCGGTGACAACCTGATTCTGCTTGACAAAGAAGAAATGAAACTCATACGAGGTATAAGGTTACGTGGGTTTGGGTTAGTTTATGCTGGTTTGGGCTGAATTTGCAGATTTGGGCTTAGTTTAATGTTGGTTTAATTCATGTGATAAATGATAAAAGAAACACTGAGAGATGCATGTTATTCATCATTGAACATATAGAATTTTTCGACGCCTTAGACGAACTATCTTAATCATTGAAATTATACTAATTTGTGAAGAGGTAGAAGAGACCTGTAGCTTGGTCCTCAGCAGAAAACTGAGCTTTATAAACAATGTCCCAATGGTTTACCATGCGAAAAGCAGTCATGAATAAATTAATGATAGGATTATTATACAAATCTACGGAAAGGGAAGTGAATCGTGCACCATTCCACTACCCACACCTTCAGATTACTTTAATTATAGATATCGTACGATAATTTTCTCCAAGTCAATGGCTATGATTTTGTCTAATTTATAAATGAATGGGCATTTTGAGCCGTTGCAGAAGACGTCTTTAGGGTTTGAAGCTGCCACTTTGAGAGGTGATGACGATGGAATTTGCAGGCGGAAATAGGGAGTTGGAGCTGATCACAGTGACAGCCATCAGAAGAAGAGAAACCAAAACTGAGACGACAAAGAGAACCAGGGCTAGCAAATGAGCAAAGCCATTTTTCACTTCCTCTGCATATTCAGCAGAAGCCATAGCCAACATGGTTAGAGGAAATGAATAAGCCCACCAAGCCACGTTGAACTTTCTCATGGATTTTCTGAATAGGGTTGGCCTACAAACCTGTTTTCACATTGACACGACGAGTTATTTCAGAATTTATTTTATTTTGAAGAATACTTTTCGTCTCTTTCGACTTTTTGGTTCTTTCTGTAGTGGGTCAATTCTTGGCCGTACAAAAAAAGTTTGAAGCTAATGATACCAACTGGCTCAAATATTAAAACATATAATTAAGTACCATTTATGAGAGAGAGAGAGATTACCAGGGAAACAAAGAGGAAAATGGAGAGGAAAAACAACATTTTGGATGAAATGTCAAACTGCCCAGAAATGGAATCCCAAGCCAAGCTAGCCATGCTCGGAGCTGCAAAGAAGAGGAAAAACACCGGCCTCAACATCGCCGGAAGACTGTTTCCTCCGGACAATCTCTGATAAAGCGTCACGAAAAGCACCAAATAATGCACCATCCCCAGCGAAAACATGCACACTGCACTCTCTCTCCACCCCATCTGCGCCGCAGCCCGAGCTCCGACCAAGTTGCAGATCACGGACAACTGACTCGTCGGATTGGCCATCGTCGACAGGAACTTCTTCCCTTTTGTAAACCACTGCCCATAAATTTTAACATCAAGAACCACCACCGGAATAACGAAAATCCACCAGAGAAGCTCATAATACACAGTTTTTGGAGCCACGAAAGGGGAGGATTGAAGCAGTAAAAGCCAAGAAATCCATGGAGCGAAAAGATAGTTCACTCCGACGTGATGCAAGAACTCTGCTTTGACTAAATGAAAGTGGAAAAAGCACTTCAAAATATAGAGAAATGAGAGTGAGAGTGATGTAAACAAGGCTAGTGACCATAGGAAAGTGAAAGCAGCTGCCGGCAACATCCGAAGTATTCGTCTATAAGCATGGGCATTTTCAATAGGCTCTTCCAAAATTTTCCATAACAAAGCTTGGCTGCATAACGAAAGACTAATCCTAAAATAACCAGCGTGAAATCTGCCTAAGATCCTTAAAAATGGCTGCTTTGTAGCGATCGAAGAGTTGCACTGCGACTCTTTTTCTCCATCCATGGCGGTTTCAATCTGTATCTCAATATGGGGTTGAGATTGTTTCTGTTCCATTTTGAAAGCTCAAATCTCACCGTTGGGTTTGATGATTGAACGTACACTTATATAGAAATATTCATGGAGTATAAGCAATTTGCAGAGAATAACGAAAAGAATATTAAAAAAACATCTTATCTAGTGAAACTACACATTGATATGATAATTCATTCGTAAATTAGCTCGAAACTATGTGATTTTAAACCTGCAACCTACAAATGACGACTCTTATTTTGATTTAATATTTGAAAATTCTTAAGTGGCGGTCTTAATTCATTCACACGTAATAATCTAGAGAGACTGAGGTCTAAAGAGAGAGCTGAGACGCCCATGACTGGCTAGCCGTCATGGACTTTATTTTCGTTGCGTTGAAGTGTGACTAGTATTTCATACTTTACAGCTAGATTGAAGCTTAGTGCGATTCACTGGTTCAGCATAAGTTGGAAAAGTTTATGCAGATTTGAAGTTTTCCCCCATGCTTTAAATTTTATTAGACCAATTAGAGGAAGTTCAAGTTGATAGGGTGGTATATCTGGATAGGTACTGCGTGTACTTCTTCTTTTTAATCCACATAATTTTGAATTCTGATAGGATCATTGCTTCAAAATCTGGGATGGTGAAGAACACGTCTGTCAAGTCTTTTACCAGGCACGATCATGATAACTCCAACTTGGTTGAAAATCAGTAAGACTGGGAATTTTTTATTATTATTTTTTAATGGTTGGATCATTCGTGGACCAGAGAGTGATGGACTTAGGAGGGCATTACGTACCCACTTACGACTCTCCACTATGTGATTATCAGTATTTCAAGCAAAGATTCTTTCATCACTACAGCCGAGACACTTGAATTGTGTTCTTCCTGGGCAATTTTCTTTTCTTAGTAGGTGGTATGCTAATTCAAAGCAACTCAATTCTGGGTTAGATTTTTAGAAAAATCTGAATGTTAGCTTTCACTTTTATAAGCTAATGTCTGCTCCATCAGATAATGTCTAAATAAATAAGATCCAAATTGGGTGGTGAGTGTAGTCTGCATTCAACTCGATGAAACATGCGCTCAGTCATTTTTCTCCAGACTCGATTGCCCCGCTGGATTTGCTATTTTTGACGAGGCAAATATGAGGCCGGTGGGTATTGCATATGACTAAATTCTACTCATCTTAGTTTGGTCATTCCAGTCTACATCATCAAACCTTTATACAGAGTTAGAGAGAGAGAGAGAGAGCGAGGTAAAAAGAAAGAATTTTTAAGTCTCCGGGCAGGGCAGATAGCAAGAAAAATTAAAAAAAAGGAGAAAGCAGCGGCTTCTTTATGGTTCTAGTCACCTTCGAGAAATGTTTACGGCAGCATAAGCTTTATCAACGTCAAAAGAAAGCGGCTCAAACGCAGCGTATCATCTGTAAAACCGGACTTGTCTGTTCTTGCAACGACAAACACCTCTTTAACACCCTCAAATTTCGCAGTATTGACTCAAATTTTGAGTAACGCGGAATCCTTCTCATTTATGTGCAAGTGTGCCTTTCACTTGTTTCCGTGGACACAAAGAGAAACCTCTCTAACGTGGACATGTGTTCCTGCATATATCTATAGATGCGTTTGCTCGCTTCCGGAGATATGTGTCCTCCACATATAACTGCGGATGCGTGCACTCCCGCAAAAGCTTCACTTACGTAGACACGTGTCCTCCTCAAATACTCACGATATATTCTCTTTCTCTTCTTTGTAGAAGCCTACATTTCGCATTAAATAAGTTCGTTTCTGCATACGATTTTATGCAAAATTCTAGATGAACCAAACTTTCATTTTTCTCCAAAACTTTTCATTTTCTAGGCAAATTTATTTTAATGCAACATTTACAATTTTTTAATCAATTAATCTAAACTTTAAAAATCCAACCGAAACGAATTCATCTTTAGACTAGTGTTCAAAATTTACAATTGAATCAAAAATGGAAATTCGAGTTTCAACCTCATAGAAACACCTGAAAATCCAACTTTCAACTTAAGTAATCTAACTGGTTAATTTAAACAACTCAAAATGCTCACAGGTAGCCACCCCAATTCTCTCTATCTTGGCCTCTAAAAACACTCGTTGAAGAACCCTCGTTTCTCTTTGCTTAATGAAAGTGCATAGAAAAGAGAGAAGTGTTTGGCCTTTAAAAAAAATGAAAGAAAGATGGAAGGCATTGAAGAGGAGAGGCGACACTTGACGGAATTGAGGGAGAAAGCACCATCAATTTCGACACTACTAAATTCCAGTAGGCATTACAAGAAGTTAATCCATTCCTTGAACTACGCCAACTGGGGAAGAATCATAATCTGAGCTCACTGTTATAAGGTCGTTGAAAACGAAAATGGTTCCAACCAACTAGAGGGTGGCATTTGGACTGGTCGAGATATCCCCATCTACATTGTTTTTTAGTTTGTCATTTAGGATTTTGATGTTTCATTAATAAAAGATGACTGGGGTGGAGTAAGAGACGAGAAAAAGTTTAACTTCCTTCGTCCTTTTTTTTAAAAATAATTTTTTATGCCTAATGAATGAAGATTGAGTTATCATACGCCAAATAAAATATTAGGTAAAGTATGATTTTTATCCCATAATTTAATGTGCAATTCAAGATCTATGTCAAAGAAGATATAAAAGTCTAATTAGGCATGATAGTAGCAACAACATTAATGTTGCCACTAATGATGGCGGAGCAAGGGCAACTTCCTTGCAAAAACCTGAGCCATGAAGAGACGAGGACCATGATAACATTAATGCCAGTGAACTACCGGAAGATGATAATGAGAGTGCACATCACCAGATGAGGTATGTATCTTGGCTACAAGATGTTCTTCTTAATAACAAAAATATTATTATTATTATTATTAAATTTTAGTTGTTTGTAATTCCCATTACAAATTAAGTTAATTTCCTTGTTATTATTATTTTCTTATTTCAAATAGACTAGTTTTATAATTGTATTAGTTTATTTAAATTAGATAATTGATGTAACTATAAATACTAATTGAATATCAGTGAGACGTATGCCATATATTACTTTCTATTATCAATCTCTTTATGACATAAGAACAAATTTCTAGAATTTGCAATTTTTTTTTCTCTCTACTAGTTATGTTCAAGTTCAACCATAGGTGTCGAAACTAATTTATGCAATCATACAATTGCTGTCACATGCTAATTCCCCTCATGGATATCGTTCTTATCATAGGTGATGTCAGTGGTATTGTATTCAAGGACATACAATCACTCAATGCTCAATTTTTTGTTAGATGCATCCAACATGACAATCACCATCAGCTTCTCGTTTTGTGTCACGATGGCAATATTAGTGATCTCATGCTTATGTAGTAACATCAAGCACTTCAAATACTTCTAGTTGACTCTTTGATAGCGGGCTTCTCATCACGTTGACACAGATCTAAGCAGTTTATCTACTTATATACCCTATGACGGCTCTAATGACATTGTGATTGAAGATGACTAGAGTCTTCTCATTACCCACACTGGTTTCAAATCCCTCGCGACTCCCTCTCATATTTTAAAACTTGATGATATCCTTTGTGTACTTACTATGAAAAAGAATATTATTTTTATTTCTCAATCTTGTCATTCAAATAATACATCTTGTTGTTACCTACTTTTCATGTGAAAGATCTTAACATGGAGGTTGTCACCACCCAGAGGCGAGCCTAACCGAAATATGGGGTCGAACGACCTAATCCTTAAAGAGGACTCAATCATTCAGCCCAAGGCTAAGATGTCTGCAGAAATCTTAACACAAATTTTAACCCAAAACCCAAAACAAATGGCCAGGGTTCATAGAGTGATAAATAAGAGTTTAAAATAAAGTAATAACAACAAAGAAAAAAATATTGTGTAGAAAATGAAACTATTCAACACCATACAACAAAATAATTAAAGAAATAAATTTTCACCAAAGACAACAAAGAAACACCGAGAGAAAACTCAATCCAAAGTAACCACACTTCGGACACCACACCAGTCCACCATGATATGAACTTGGGATGGAGATGTCGTTGGGGTGAATGATTAACTCAGTAAGAAAATCTATATTATATAAAGTGCATGAGAAAACTGATTTTACCTTTCTTTCAGAAAACCATGGTTTAATGTTTCTTATTTATCTTACATGGGTTTTCAAATTATTTTAAAAATCTCTTAACCATTTAATTTAGATCAGGCTCCAAGAGCGAACGTTGAGGCTTTATTAAAACATATGGTATACATAGACAACTATATCTCAAAAATAGGCATATATCGTTTTTCATTAAAAAACAACCTTAGTGAAATAGGAAGGTCACACAAGAACCACTATGACATACAACATAGAAGGCAGTAGGCTGTAGATGGCAACGTCTCATGAGTTTGAAGGAAAAAGGTGCTCGCAGTTTGAAGATCAGGAGGCAACACCGTCGGTAAAGCCAAGTAACAAGATTACTAGCGACGGATTACTCAGCGACTAGCTTACCATTAGATCCAAATTGACAAGGGTTGTTGGAGCGACGACATAATTTCCCATCAAATGAAAAAATATTAGGTGAGTAAAACTCAACGACTAATAATCTTCAACTCGTGTGACAAAATACTCTAGCCAGATTTAAGGATTCGAAACCCAAGAAGTGCGTTATCACCACCCTATTACCCATTTCACTTTAGGGATTTGAAACCCAATGGCATGTCACCAATGCTCTATTACCCATTTCGCACGTGCACACAAGCAATTTTCATGCTACAGAAGATACATGAGGATTGCCTCGTGATGTTTTAGTACCAAGACCACCAGAAACATCAAGAGGATTCATCCTCTCAAGTATACATGTAGCCCAAAAGAATTAAATACTATGCACGATAAATTAAACATGAGAAAACATACTTACATACACATAAAAATAGACGTGTTGTCGAATAGTTCATGTTGGATTTTTATATGTGGCAACCCATAAAATACTAGTTTTGTAACAACCCAATCCTAAGTTTTCCGGATAAACGATGTAATCAAAACTTTGGAAGTAAAATGGGTTCAATGTTTTTATAATACATCGTTCTATAGACGTTAAGTTATGACATATAACTTCGTAGGTGTTTAATTTGGACAAGACTTAGACGAAAAAATGCAAAAAGGATGGATTTAAGGGCTTTAGGACGCCTGCGGACGATGCTGCGGACGAGACGTGTCGTCCGCTGTCGTCCGCAACACGTCAGAAGCGTCTCCTAGGAGTGGGGACGACTCAGGACGCCAAACAGCGTCCTAAACTCGCTATGTAGTGATGTTGCGGATGATGAATGCGGACGGTACGGACGAGGCAGGATGCGTCCGCAACGAATCTGTTTAAAATCTAGTGTTTTGCGGACGATGCGGAAGACTGCGGACGACTAGATTCAGTGTCTGAATGAATCTGTCCAATTTTTAGGACAATTCGGACGACACATGCGGACGCTGCGGACGACGGCACGGCGTCCAAAATAGGGCTGCGGACGGTACGGACACAGTTGGGACGCCATTTTCCGTCCGAAAGCCAGATTTTAGCTGCGTAATTTTAGGTCTTGCAGACGCATGCGGACGACAGCACGGTGTCCGTACCAGTCCGAATTGCAGCAGAACAGCGACAGATAAGTTTTAAAATCAGAATGAAAATGACATAAATCAATGGAAACGCGACCAACGACACAAAAAATCGCACACTCAAGCCGAAAGCTGGAGATTTGTCCCCTCCACGCGTGAGAGTGACCCTAGGTGCGTCTCTACTTAACCTAGCCTTTCTCCACATTCTCCTCCTTTGTTTTCTGCTGGGGGAAGTTTTGCTGGAAAGGGAGGAGTTGCTGTACGTGAGGAAATTCGACTTCAAGGGTAAGGAATGAGTTGTCTTGGCCATTTGGAGGCCCTACACTCAAGTATTATGTGTGTGTGTGTATGTTTGGTGATTTTTCTATTAAAGTTGAAAAAGATATAGAAATTCTTGATGATCTCTATCATTTTTCTTCTTCTTTTGTTGTTGCTATTTTTATTGTTATTCCTTTCATGTTGAAGATAAGGCTTGATTATAGAATATGCTAGTCATAGAATATGCATAACTCGTTGATAAACTTTGTTATTTCTTGAGACGTTGTTACTGCCTTCGTTAACGATAAGTGATGAGAATCGTTATTTTCTTCTATGAATACTGCTAGATGTTAACAATAAGTGACGAGAAATAAGAAAAATAGAACTGGACAGTTCTAAAAGAAGAAGGAATAGAAATGAAACTTCATGAGTTTTGAATGTTGACGTAGTTGTTGTCTATAATGATTCAGTTATGATGTTGTCTTATATAGTTCCTGCTGCAGTTATTTTACAGTTTAGAAAGTATGATAGATGTTACGATTCGCTATCATCGCTAGGATAAAAACATGTTCGTTTTGCTGCTGATTTCGGTATTGTCAATAGCATGATTTAATCGTTTGTTTTACATAGAAATGCTGTTAAAATGAGAAATCTAATGCACGTCTAAATGTTCGTTTCGCTACTGTCTTTTTTCTTACTATCGTAAGCATGATTAGTAATCTTTTCCTTACTGTCGAAAGCATGATTAGCAATAGATCTAATGCACATATTTTCTGCTGAATGACTGTTGCCTCTCGTTATATGTTCGCCGTATGCTTTTTGCTATTTTCCGTTGGGTGTAAATTGTTCATTAGAAAGCATGTTTAGATGTGTTGTTAAGTTTGATTAAAAGCATGATTTGTCATCTAAATTCTTATTAATTTCACTGCTATTCTTCTTAGGTATAAAGCATGATTGTTACTTTCAATTCATTGTTCTATGCTGCCGTTAAATTCCTTATATATATGAAAGCATGTTCTATTTCGCTATAGTAAGCGCTAATAGTATGTTTAGATGAACGCCGTTGATACTTTTGTATGGGAAGCACGTCCTTGTATTCGTTTATGCATGGCTTACTGTGGATTTCCTAAAGTGTTGATATTGTTTCTTATATATGCTTCGTTTATTTAGGAAGAAGTTAGATAGATTGAGTTCATGATAATAGAAACCAAGTAGGAGATAACCTCCAGGATGGTACCCACATGCATGAGTGAGGAAAAATGGTAAGAACAAGTATGTTCGGGATGAGCGGGAAACATTCATCACCGAAGAAACCCTAATGGCGGGATACGTCGGAAGGGAAGAAACTCTAAACGCGGGATACGCCGGAAAGAGGAAGAACTCCAAAGGCGGGATACGTCGGAAGGAGAAAGAACTCAGAAGGCGGGATACGCCGGAAAGAGAAAGAACCCAGAAGGCGGGATACACTTAAAAAAGGGAACGACTAGGGAGTTGGGGTAGATGGGAAGTTCGGATCTAACTTAGCTGCTAGGATACACCCTCACCAAGTCGGGAAAGGGACTAGTATGCACACAAGAGGTTAGAAGCCAACAATCTAGGCCATCTCAAAAGACAACCCCAATCTCCATCTCGATGTACGAGTTAAGAACGCACAAAGAAAACGAACGTAATGAAAGAGTTTGGTTTGGGTGGCTCCATTCCAAGAAGAACTAAAAGAGAGAAATCCATAAATTGTTTTCCCTCATCTCCTTACTGGGCGTAAGCTCACGTCCTTACTTGTGGTGTAGGTAATGAGGGGATTATGCTAGAGGTTAAGGAAGAGGTCATTCTGGTGGAGCCTGTGGTAGGTCCGATGAAGACGCCAACGGAGTAGTAGTACGTGTAACGACCCAGATTTTCTTAAAATAATTAAAATGCGTAAAAATTTAAAATTTAATTAAATCAGAGTGCGTAAATCCGAATCGCTACTAACTTTTTCTTAAAACTCATCATGAAAACCAACTTATTTAATATGCGAAAGGGTAAATACTGTAAGGAAAAAACATCTGTTCAAAGTCTTTGCAGAAGCGTTATAAAATAACCATTTGTAAATCATACCGGAAGCGTAAGAAATCTTTCAAAGAAAATACGTCATTTAAACATTTCGTCTATCTAATAAAAGCATTACGTCTATCAAATAAATCTTGACCACTACTTCATTGATTCAATACCTTTTACTTTCCTTTGTCTTTGCCTTGCCAGCCCGAATCTTGTGCCTGTGAAATCATCCATCTCTGCCTCGTTATGCATTTCTCATCTTCTTCTTATTCGTTTACTATCTGTTCGTCATTGTACCTACACCACAAGTAAGGACGTGAGCTTACACTCAGTAAGGAGATGGGGGCAATCAATTTATGCATTTCTCTCTTTAGTTCTTCTTGGAATGGGGGCCACCCAAACCAATTCTTTCATTACGTTCGTTTTCGTCGTTCGTTTTTCTTCGTTCGTTCTTTGCTCGTACATCGAGCTGGAGATTGAGGGTTTTCCTTTGAGATGGCATAGCTGTACGGATTCTAACCTCTTGTGTGCATACTAGTCCCTTTCCTGACTTGGTAAGGGTGTATCCCAGCAGGTAGGCTAGATCCGGACTACCCATCTACCTCAACTTCCTATTTTCGGCATATACCCGCCTTTAGGGTTCTTTCTTTTTCCGGCATATACCCGCCTTTAGGGTTCTTTCTTTCTTTTCCGGCATATACTCGCCTTTAGGGTTCTTTCTTTCTTTTCCTCACTCATGCATGTGGGTACCATTCCGAAGGTTATCCCCTACTTGGTTTCTATTATCATGAAACATATACATTATAACGTACATTAATGGAAACTAAAATGCACATTGAAGTAAACGTACTATAATTGAACTTGTGCATATAAAGAATTGTAATAATTGAAATGATATCGCATGGTAACAGTTAGCGAATACGATAAGACAATAAAGTAACATACAACACATATCATTAGCTAACCATGCTCATCGAACTAAGCTAGGCTGACAGACATATACTTAACATGTTAATTATGCTTGAGAGTCAATAATTGAATTTATAAGAAACATGCTAAATAATTCCATATGAACTAAAACCAGAAGGTTCCTATCCAGAACCAAGACATAATATTTACGAGTCACGTTTGTTATTCATCAAATAGTTCACAACTCACATTTAAAGAAAACAATGGAATCTGAAACGACTTACAACATTCATGCATCTTAACTTCTTAAACCCTTTTTATTCATTTGTTTCATTAACTAAACCTTTTTCTTTCGTTTGTTTAGTTAACTAAACGTTTTTCCCCTCGTTTGTTCAGTTAACAGTTCACATCATAGTAGTTCACTGCTCATTTCATAAGCATCAAATCTATCACTTAGGGAAATCAAAGTTCATTCATGCTCATCATATATTCTCTTCTTCATTTCCTCATTTATCAATCACATTACTATGAACAAAGAGAACTACAATTCCTAACCAGCATCAAATGACAATCTCTAACTATCTACGCATGCTATTCTGAATAAAACAGGTAGTGAACATACTTCTAAAATCATATACGGAAACTACTTAACGAATTACATTTAAAATCATGCTTGCCATGTTATTAAACGAGAATGTGCTATGCAATTTGATATTAAATTCTCTAGAGCGTTTCTTGTTCCTAACCAAGAATAATAACATGCTTTTCCAAGTTATTTAACAATCAACTGAAGAATACAATGAAAACTACTCAGTCCTTTATTCTCATTTTCAGACTTTGCTAATCCCTTATTTACTTAAGTTTCTATTTCAATCACCAATCTAAGTAATTTATCATTTACAGCATACTAATAACAAAACAATGAGGATTATTATAAAACAATTCATCTAAGGAAATCTACGAACTATACAAAGGAGAACATATTAGGGACTTTTTAATAGCAAGGAAACTATGCCGTTAACATTCTTCTTTTCATACATTTGAACTTAATACTAGCAGTAAGCATTGTAAGGTAATTCAAAACATTAAGCATGTCTCATTTGTTAACAAACATCCATCACCCTTAAGCATTAACCTTTATCATTTCTTCATTACCTCTTATATTCATCCAACTAACATTTTTATCACATAATGAGTAACAAAACAAAGCTTAACCATAAAAAAGACATATCACATATTCAACACTAGCAAACAATTCTACTAACGTAAAATGCTTCTTTTGATGATAACAACATCATCCTTAGTTTCAATCATAATCTCTTAGGCAATCATTCATACTTTTCATCCATCAAACAACCTTTTTCCTTGGTTCCTTCATGCTTAATTTATCACTTTGACATAACTTTCAGCATCTAACATAAATTAACACAAAAGCTAGTAAAATATTTAAAGAGGAAATGACTATTCAAGTCAACTAACTTAGCAAAGTTAACAGCTACAACACAACTACAGCATGAAACACACATACTTGGGTGTAGGGCACAAGGCCAAGACAACCCATTCCTTACCTCAAAGTTTATTGCGTCGACGCATAACCGCTATCTTTTGTTCTCCTTCCGATACCTTCACCATTTAAAACTTTTACTTATTAATAACAACCCTTTAACAATCCATAAGGCAACAGTATTCATCAATATAATACAAAATCCTAATAGATTACCACTTCATTAAACCTACCAGTATGGAACAAAGGGCTAAATCCATAACCGAGTATACATCTAACTATGTTTCTCACGAAACCTAACCAATATAGAAATCAGACAGAGAATGCATCAAATTTCTTATGCATAACAACTGAAGAAGCGATTTACAGGAGCACAATATTCTTCATTTATTGTACATAAATAAACAAGGAGCATTAAAATCCTTCCTCACCTTCATCACCTACTTAATCCAATGGCAACAACAAACCCAATCAACCACAGAATATAAATGTTATTATGCTTCAGACTAACAGCAACAAGGAGACCAACAGCCAATACAAAATCCAACAGAGGCATTATCCATCTATTTATTTAGAACACCCAAGTAGTAGTCTCAACAGAGCATCCATAAACAAAATCCAAACTGAAGCAATAGAGAAAATGGAATAGAACCATACCAAAGTTCTCGGCCAAGCTCTGTCCTCCAACTTCATCCTTCTTGGCCAACAGCTCTCTTGCACTGCACTCCTTTGCCGAGATTTATCCTTCATTCATGCCCGACAGTCTCTCAAATTCGTCAACAACCCTAACCACTGCGTTAATTCACTCCCGACAACGTCTCTCCATTTTCTTCACTGTATTTAATAGCGGCCCCTTCTTCCTTCAATTCCTCCACCATTCCAGCTGGAAAGTAAAGCTGGAAGATTCATCCCTGAAAATGGACAGCTCACCCAAATCGGGTTAATCTGATTTGATGCGCACGGGTCGGAGCACCTGATCACAGCCCAACCGGCCGGAATCACCCCTGCCCGACGTAAAAATCGTCCATTTCGTTCCTGCCATGCCCGATTAATCGAAAGCAAAGGAGGAGGAAGAAGACTCGGCTAACCATACCTCCAAACTTCGCCGAAAAACTCGTCGCGGAAGCTCGCCGAATTGCGATCTGAACGGCCGAGCGAACCCGTGCCCTAGCTCCGCCGTTCTGCCCCCATGGAAGCCGCCAGGAGGTCTCCACGCTATCGGACAACGTCGACCATTTTCCGGAAGTTGCCCGGTCTCCGTCTCCCGCTCGTCGTCGTCGATCGCTCGGTCTCCCTCCCTCTCTTTTACGTGAAATGTCCAGATCTCCCTCCCTTTTCCCTTTTTTTTTTGTTTTATTTTCTTTCTAATTCTTTATTTAATTAACTATGTTATTTAAATAGTTCACTCTTTAATTTAATTAATAGACCCAAATTTCCAATTCTCCATTTATTCCCAATATTTCTTGATTATTGATCCAACTTAATCAATTAGTTAACAATACCCAATTAATTCCCAATTATCTTTACTTAATTCCGTATTGGACAATTTGGGGTATTACATTCCTCCCTCCTTATATAAATTTTGTCCTCGAAATTTGCTCAACGATACTCTCTCTCAAATTCTATCTCCTCTTAGTTACGCCATTCGATGACGTAGTTCCCTTGTGGTTGTACGACTTCACTTTATCTAGACTACTAACTCCCTCTTTTGACTATAACTATCCACTTGACTTAATTCAAATGTATCTCTTGTACCAAAAGTCAATCCAAATCTTCGCATTCACCCGCCACAATTTCACTGCGCAACTCTTATTAAATCAATTTCAAGGGAAGAAATGCCTTATTCATAGCCATTCCTCAACATCAAGGGCAAAATGGCAACTCTCTTATCTCCAAATATCACTTTAATATGATAATTATCCCACCGTTGTCATTCTGCACCTGAATCTGCAGCATTTTTCTCCCAAATTTGACGTTCCACGTAAAAATTTCCACTGATTTTCTCATAAATTTGATGTTTCACATCAAATTTCTCACTTATTCCCAAGTGATTCAACACCAAGGGAGAGTCCCTTCTAACTTCTTACCGCCGTTGGACCCATAACTCGACGTTGAACTCGCCTCTCCTTCACTATTCTTCTCTTCAAGTCTCCTACACTTCGTGACTCAAGGCTTAATACTTATACTTTCTTCTCTCTCACTTACGACTACTACATGCTCAAACGTGCTCTCCACAATCAAATTCGTCCATCCAAGCTTTCCCGAGTTATGAACTACATCGCTCCATGGTAGAGTCAGACGCGTCTCGTCTTGTTTTTTTTTTTTTGTACTCGTTTCCGATCCGGGTTCAGCTCCTGTTCTCGTATCTGTTCCCGTTTCTGTCTCTGTTCCCGTTCCCGTCTCCGTTTCCGTTGTTGTTCCAGTTTCTACCTCCGTCTTTGTTTCTGTACTCGTTCCAGGAGAAGCTCAACCGATTGAATCTGCTCTTGCCGTACAGTTGTGCAGTCATGTTCGTGGTCACCTTGATTGGTTTCAAACTGAGATAGAGAATATAATCCAAGCCCGACATAAGTTCTACCATCCATTCAACTTAATCCAATATTCGAGTTCAGTACTTAATCCAAGTCCCGCAGATGAGCATGGACTACCTTATGTCAAAAACCGTAGTCGAGTCCAAGTTGGTCATACCAATAGATTAGACTTCCTCGAAACTTCTCAAATCAGCTTCACTCAGAATTCAACAAATTCCTCTTCCGACTACCTTCCATAAAAGTCCGACTTTATTTGCTAGGTTCCTCTTCCAAGTCACATTAAGAGATAACTAATTGGTCAGCGAAATCCTCTTCTCCCACTTTGGTTTAGTCCCAAGTGCTGTTGGGGGGTTTTTTTTTTTTTGTCCGTTGTAATCTCGGAAACCTCGTTTTCTAGTCGATCTACCCCATCGTTACCTAGGCCACTTCGCTTACGTGTCTAGTTGATCTAATTCCGCTTGGGATTCTTCTTTCACTTATTTTCTGAAAATTTGGGCAGAATCTCCTCTGTTTTTGCACTCCCCCAAAGCTATAAATCCTGTAGAAAATCCCAACAGTTCCAGAATATTCACATATCTCAATCCAAAATCCAAATCCAAAATCTCAAATCCAAAATATAACATCCAACAATATCGAGTACATTCACGAACCTATAATCCCAATTATAAACGAAATACTTACCACGTTTCAGTAGTCCGCTAGTCCACTAGTCCACTAATTCCTACAAGTTATCCTAGCACTTCATCTATCAAATTAGAATTAGAAATCGTGTATTAGGAAAGCATTAGGAAGTATAAGTAGACTTACTTCGCTCCCTATTTCACTATACATGTTATTTCCTAACCATACATTCATAACTAAAATAAGGGTTCCATACATTAGAAAAATATTAGGAAGTATACTCACTTCGCTCCATGCTTCACTATCCATGTTATTTCCAAACCATACATTCATACCTAAGATAAGAGTTCCATACATTAGTAACATATTAGGAAGTCACTTACAGTGATGAAGGATTTCCCGCGTCGAGGCTTGCTGCTGGCAGGCAGACTGTCTTTGCTTTACTTAGATTGATTTTACAAAATCTTTTTACTCAACAAACGTTCTAAAGTTCGTTTCAAATCGTAGTAAAACAAAACAAGCGAGAGACTTGATTTTAAAAACGATCAGAGTAGTTCACGAAATCGTTTTTAAAACTTCTGCTCTGATACCAATTGTAACGACCCAGATTTTCTTAAAAAAATTAAAATGCGTAAAAATTTAAAATTTAATTAAATCAGAGTGCGTAAATCCAAATCGCTACTAACTTTTTCTTAAAACTCGCCCTGAGAACCAACTTATTAAATATGCAGAAGCGTAAATACTGTAAGGAAAAATCATCTGTTCAAAGTCTTTGCAGAAGCGTTATAAAATAACCATTTGTAAATCATACCGGAAGGGTAAGAAATCTTTCAAAGGAAATACGTCATTTAAAAATTTCGTCTATCTAATAAAAGCATTATGTCTATCAAATAAATCTTGACCACTACTTCATTGATTCAATACCATTTACTTTCCTTTGTCTTTGCCTTACCAGCCTGAATCCTGTGCGTGCGGAATCATCCATCTCTGCCTCGTTATGCATTTATCATCTTCTTTTTATTCGTTTACTATCTATTCATCATTGTACCTACACCACAAGTAAGGACGTGAGCTTACGCTCAGTAAGGATATGGGGAAAACAATTTATGCATTGCTCTCTTTAGTTCTTCTTGGAATGGGGGCCACCCAAACCAATTATTTCATTACGTTCGTTTTCGTAGTTCGTTTTTCTTCGTTCGTTCTTTACTCGTACATCGAGCTGGAGATTGAGGGTTTTCCTTTGAGATGGCGTAGCTGTACGGATTCTAACCTCCTGTGTGCATACTAGTCCCTTTCCCGACTTGGTAAGGGTGTATCCTAGCAGTTAGACTAGATCCGAACTATCCATCTACCTCAACTCCCTATTTCTGGCATATACCCGCCTTTAGGGTTCTTTCTTTTTCCGACATATACCCGCCTTTAAATTTCTTTCTTTCTTTTCCGGCATATACCCGCATTTAGGGTTCTTTCTTTCTTTTCCTCACTCATGCATGTGGGTACCATTCCGAAGGTTACCCCCTACTTGGTTTCTATTACCATGAAACATATACATTATAACGTACATTAATGGAAACTGAAATGCACATTGAAGTAAACATACTATAATTGAACTTGCGCATATAAAGAATTGCAATAATTGAAATGATATCGCATGGTAACAGTTAGCGAATACGATAAGACAATAAAGGAACATACGACACATATCATTAGCAAAACATGTTCATCGAACTAAGCTAGGCTGACAGACATATACTTAACATGTTAATTATGCTTGAGAGTCAATAATTGAATTTATAATAAACATGCTAAATAATTCCATATGAACTAAAACCAGAAGGTTCCTATCCAAAACCAAGACATAATATTTACGAGTCACGTTTGTTATTCATCAAATAGTTCACAACTCACATTTAAAGAAAACAATGGAATCCGAAATGACTTACAACATTCATGCATCTTAACTCCTTAAACCCTTTTTATTCGTTTGTTTAGTTAACTATACCTTTTTCTTTCGTTTGTTTAGTTAACTAAAATTTTTTTCCCTCGTTTGTTTAGTTAACAGTTCACATCATAGTAGTTCACAGCTCATTTCATAGGCATCAAATCTATCACTTAGGGAAATCAAAGTTCATTCATGCTCATCATATATTCTCTTCTTCATTTCCTCATTTATCAATCACATTACTATGAACAAAGAGAACTACAATTCCTAACCAGCATCAAATGACAATCTCAAACTATCTACGCATGCTATTCTGAATAAAACAGGTAGTGAACATACTTCTAAAATCATATACGGAAACTACTTAACAAATTACATTTAAAATCATGCTTGCCATGTTATTAAACGAGAATGTGCTATGCAATTTGACATTAAATTCTCTAGAGCGTTTCTTGTTCCTAACCAAGAATAATAACATGCTTTTCCAAGTTATTTAACAATCAACTGAAGAATACAATGAAAACTACTCAGTCTTTTATTCTCATTTTCAGACTTTGCTAATCCCTTACTTACTTAAGTTTCTATTTCAATCACCAATCTTAGTAATTTATCATTTACAACATACTAATAACAAAACAATGAGGATTATTATAAAACAATTCATCTAAGGAAATCTACGAACTATACAAAGGAGAACATATTAGGGACTTCTTAATAGCAAGGAAACAATGCCATTAACATTCTTCTTTTCATACATTTGAACTTAATACTAGCAGTAAGCATTATAAGGTAATTCAAAACATTAAGCATGTCTCATTTGTTAACTAACATCCATCACCCTTAAGCATTAACCTTTATCATTTCTTCATTACCTCTTATATTCATCCAACTAACCTTTTTATCACATAATGAGTAACAAAACAAAGCTTAACCATAAACAAGACATCACATATTCAACACTAGCAAACAATTCTACTAACGTAAAATGCTTCTTTTGATGATAACAACATCATCCTTAGTTTCAATCATAATCTCTTAGGCAATCATTCATACTTTTCATCCATCAAACAACCTTTTTCTTTGGTTCCTTAATGCTTAATTTATCACTTTTACATAACTTTCAGCATCTAACATAAATTAACACAAAAGCTAGTAAAACATTTAAAGAGGAAATGGCTATTCAAGTCAACTAACTTAGCAAGTTAATAGCTACAACACAACTACAGCATGAAACACACGTACTTGGGTGTAGGGCACAAGGCCAAGACAACCCATTCCTTACCTCAAAGTTTATTGCGTCGACGCATAACCGCTATCTTTTCTTCTCCTTCCGATACCTTCACCATTTAAAACTTTTACTTATTAATAACAACCCTTTAACAATCCATACGGCAACAGTATTCATCAATATAATACAAAATCCTAATAGATTACCACTTCATTAAACCAACCAGTATGGAACAAAGAGCTAAATCCATAACTGAGTATACATCTAACTATATTTCTCACGAAACCTAACCAATATGGAAATCAGACAGAGAATGCATCAAATTTCTTATGCATAACAACTGAAGAAGCTATTTACAGGAGCACAATATTCTTCATTTATTGTTCATAAATAAACAGGGAGCATTAAAATCCTTCCTCACATTCATCCCCTACTTAATCCAATTGCAACCACAAACCCAATCAACCACAGAAATATAAATGTTGTTATGCTTCAGACTAACAGCAACAAGGAGACCAACAACCAACACAAAATCCAACAGAGGCATTATCCATCCATTTATTTAGAACACCCAAGTAGTAGTCTCAACAGAGCATCCATAAACAAAATTCAAACTGAAGCAATAGAGAAAATGGAATAGAACCGTACCAAAGTTCTCGGCCAAGCTTTGTCCTCCAACTTTATCCTTCTTGGCCAACAGCTCTCCTGCACTGCACTCCTCTGCCGAGATTTATCTTTCATTCATGGCCGACAGTCTCTCAAATTCATCAACAAATTCGTCAACAACCCCAACCATTGTGTTAATTCACTCCCAACAACGTCTCTCCATTTTCTTCACTGTATTTAATAGCGGCCCCTTTTTCCATCTATTCCTCCACCATTCCAGGTGGAAAGTAAAGCTTGAAGATTCATCCCTGAAAATGGACAGCTCACCCAAATCGGGTTAATTCGATTTGATGCACATGGGTCGGAGCACCCGATCACAGTCCAACCCGCCGGAATCACCCCTGCCCGACGTAAAAATCGTCCATTCCGTTCCTGCCATGCCCGATTTATCAAAAGCAAAGGAGGAGGAAAAAGACTTGGCCAACCATACCTCCAAACTTCGCAGGAAAATTCATCGCGGAAGCTCGCCGAATTGCGATCTAAACGGCAGAGCGAACCTGTGCCCTAGCTCCGCCGTTCCGCTCCCATGGAAGCCGCTAGGAGGTCGCCACGCTGTCGGACAGCGTCACCCATTCGTTCGACGTCGGCCGGTCTCCGTCTGTCGCTCATTGTCGCCTATCGCTCTGTCTCCTCGGTCTCCCTCCCTCTCTTTTACGTGAAATGTCCAGATCTCCCCCCCTTTTCCCTTTTTTTTTTGTTTTATTTTCTTTCTGATTCTTAATTTAATTAATTCTTTATTTAATTAACTATGTTATTTAAATAGTCCACTCTTTAATTTAATTAATAGACCCAAATTTTCAATTCTCCATTTATTCCCAATATTTCTTGATTATTGATCCAATTTAATCAATTAGTTAACAATATCCAATTAATTCCCAATTATCTTTACTTAATTCCATAGTGGACAATTTGGGGTATTACAGTACGGCACAGAGAAAAGAAAGAAAAGGAAAATCGATAAGAGCTAATGATGAATGGTTAATTTTCATGAACGTTACATTTTCTTTTATTTGCTTTTACTTGAATAATTCAGAATATCATGTAAGTCTTATTTGGAAACTGAAAACCTTGGATTTTGAATTATGTTTTAAATGTCGTTTTCTAATAACTAGTATTCTCATTGCTTTATTATTTGGTGAAGGTAGATTTTCTCGTTTAATTATGCTTCCGCAATTTTTATGAATGACTTTTTAAAGAAAATAGTTTTATACTCTTTAATGAACGATGGAAGAATACAATGGAAGAATGAGTTTTTACTAATGATTCGGATTTTGATGCACTCTGATAACAAATTGTCTTTGGAAACGATTTTAAATTGTCACGTTAGTAAGGTTAATGAGCTTGTAAAACGGTGAAGAAATCCGGGTCGTTACAAGTTTGAAAACCATGATGCAATGCAGTGCATAAACTATAAAAATTCCTACCTTGATGACAACAGAAGCATAGCTGACCAGCTGCATGCACCGTCAGAAACAGGAACTGAAATCCGTAAAATTGTCAGAAACTAAGAGATGATTGATGTCAAAATCCCAACCAACACACAATGGATAAAATATGAGTCCTATATTGAGACTAGGAACCCAAATTAATATGAAACAACAAATGACTCTGAACCTAGGCAAGTCATACGTGCATCGAAGACAAAACTTAAAAATTTAAATAATATATGTTCAACTTCTGAAACTCTCTAACTAATAGAATTCTAAGATTTATCTAAGGAATAACTCTTATTGACCTTTATGAAAATTTCCCCATTTCAACATCTAAAATAAAATTTTTGACCTCACCTTGAAATATATGCTAAATGGTCAAGATGACATTTCAACAAACGGAGGCCACCAACTGATGTGAACCAAGACTCAAAGAGTGCCAATATTGCAATCGATTAAACTGTCCCACAATAATCTATCCACCAAACTCCAAACAATTATATCTTCGCGACTTTATTGAATTAAGAGGCGAATTTTAGAGAGGCTTCTATCAACAATCTCAAGACAAACATATCAAAATTTCATGCAAAAATTCAAACAGCACAAGGAGTTATGATCAAATAAAGACAACCCTCGGATTAGGGTTTCCGGAATAATTTATGTCGACCTGGAATCAAACGACGAGTTCTCCAAGGGTATACACTCTTTCAATGCCAATTTTGGAGGAGAAACACCCAACAATATCAAAAGTAATCCTGCCAAAATTGGGCGCTATCCAACGAATGGAAATAGGTCAAATAGATGTCTCAAAACCGAAGCAGAATCTGCATCACAACAAAATAGATTCTCGGCCAAGATAGTTTCCTTATAAAATGCCTCTTAACACAATCAAATCTCAACCAAAATGCAACAACTCCAAGATATCTCAAGAAAATAACATAATCTTCAAGAGCAAAGGATCCCTTTTCAATAGTTGATACAAAGAGAAAATAAAACTCTAAGGAGTCCGCACACCTCCAATAGGAGAGGGGGCGACTTGCTTGGCCTTACCAAAATCGGAAGACACTCTCCAAGGGGATGTTGCTTATTCTACCTCCACACCACAATGAGCCACCACACGAAGGGGATGGATTGGAAGAGATAGCAATGATCAACTCGTCCAAGAAACAACAAGAAGTGATGAGATGATGTAGAGGATGAAATGGCCGAGTGGAGAGAGAGAGCTCCCACGGGTCTTCACACCAAAATTGAGCTAGGGTTTTTAATTTCTTCAAAAGTTGTTCAACAATGCATTAGGGGGAAACTAAATACCCCCTAATGACCTTACAAATCTTAAAAGATAAAAATGCCCTTGACAAATAAAAACTAGGGCATGAGGGCTCAGTTTACATGCAAACCGAGCACCTCCAAACCTACAAGCATAAATTGAAATAAAAATTCACCAAAAATAATTCCCAACCAAATAACCAGCAACAAATATCCAAAATGATAGATTTAACATAGAATAACATTAAATGGCTCTCAAATAACCTTATGAGCCTCAACTCCAGAAAACTCCTCCAAGCCGGAACAAAACGGATCTAGTCGATTAGGGTTTGCAGGGCTCCACGTGAGAAAAAGGCAGGAAGCTTCTTGATCTTCATGTGTTGGCTTCTCCATAAGGTCTAATGCATTATTTTCCCCCACAAAATAAAAACTTATTAGATAAAAAGGAGCATCATGGCTTGGCTCAGACGGTTGGGTTTTGGGACACATCACCAACACATTCAAAATGTCAAAAAAAGTATAAAATTGAAGTTCGTTCAATTTTTTGACATAGTTAGGCATTCCAAAATCATGGTCAAACTATCAACATAAAAGTCAAAGTCAATGATAAGTCAATGATCAATAGTCAAAGTCAACATTCACGTCATCTACCACATCATCAGTTAACGCCCAATCAGCAGTTAGTGGTGATGTCTTGGTGGTGTCACAAGATGACATCACGCTAATGTCAACACTCTAGTGACCAACAATGGTGTCTTTTTCAGCGAACGACAAACGGTGGAAGACATGAATGAAAAAGGTCGAGTGTCAAAGATCTCGACCTCGTGAATCCAATAGCCAGGATCTACGATTAAAGTGGTGGTCGTGACTTTTTTGACGAAGCCCCAATGACTACATTTGGCCACAATTTCGAGCGATCTTTGGGTCTAAATGATTCTTCTCGTCAAAAATTTTCCAATGGCAGGTGTCGAACGTCATGATTGGACGTCAGAATCATCACCGGTGAGGGTTTAAAGTTTCAACCATAACTTTTCTTGTGACAATTTCAACGGACTCATTCTCCTAAACAATGTCACCATTCTTAACTAATAACATATCGAATAGACGTAAAGTGATGATTTATGGTGGAGGTGTCGAATATCTCCACTCGACGTGACTTCAACAAGCTTCAGAAGTTTATGTCGGAGTAATAAAAAGGAGATAGAGAAATGTTAGAGAGAGAGAATTTGTCTGAGGAGAAAGGGGGAAGAGAAAAAAAATTAAAAAATAATAATAATAAAATTTAAATATGATTTAATATACATTAAATAATTAACAATTCAACGAAAGAATTCACGTCATTCTGATACGTCCACAACTTAACTTAATTTTATCGAATATAATTCCACATTCCAAACCACATGGTAACACATGAATCAACAGATTTAACTGTTTGACCAAACCCTCACACGATACCAAAAATCCATGATATGGGGCAAAGACCTAATAAATGTAAAAAACTTTGACCTCGATTAAAGTTAAAAATTTACTCAAAAAAAATATAAAATAAAAAAAATTATAGATTTTACAGAGGCAATTCTTTTGTAGGGTCAAACTAAAGATGATGTTTTCAAGTGACCAGTATCTACTAATAAGTATTCTCTTATAATTGGTTTCTAGTATATGACATCATAGAAATAATAATAACATAATAATAAAATTTTAATATTATTTAATATACATGAAATAATTAACAATTTAACAAAAGACTTCACATCATTACGAAATCCCACGACTTAACTTCAATTTACAAAATATAATCTCACAGTCCAAACCACATGGTGACACACGAATTCACCGATTTGACTATTGGATCGAACCCTCACACGTGGCCAAAGACTCATGATATGTGGCAAGGACTTGGTTAACGCAAAAAAATTTGACCTCGATTAAAGCAAAAACTTTACTTAGAAAAATTTTAAATCTAAAAATTACGGATTTTACAAAGGCAATTCTTTTGTAGGGTCAAACTAAAGATAATGTATTCAAGTGATCGGTATCTAATGATAAGTGTTCTCTAATTGCTTTCTCTGGTGTCAAATCCACCTCTAGTAAATGACATCATTGATTAGGACATCTATATCTCCTTATGTTTATAAACATATTATTTATAGTTTTACCCTTACACTATCAACTCTATCAAATTTAGATTTTATTTTATTTCTACACTTTAATAATTTATTCTTGAGAGACCCTTTTTATGAGGTAAATTTTTTTAAGGATAATTGTAATCCTCATTTTTATTTTTCGTATAGTTATTTCATTTTGGATTATATTATTATACTATTTGATATTACTGTTCTACATGTTAAGTCCAAGTTATTGAGTTTTGACTTTTAATTAATAAATTTTAGTCTTCCGCTGCTAATAAATAAAACTGAAAGTGAAAACGTGAAGACCCGAATTTTTCTTTACTTTAAAAATGCGTTAAATTTAAAACTTTTCTTTTCTTTTGTAGAACAACAGAAATTTTTTTAAATTAAATCATAGTTCTTTTCTAAAAATTCAGACTGTTAAAAACTCTTTCCTTAAACTCGTTATGAAAATCGTTCTAAACAGTGGAAAACCATAGTTATAAAATCTGTTCTCAAAACATAGCGAAAGCGTAAGAAATTCATTTAAGGAATACTAAACAAATAATTACGTGTTAATTACAAATTACTTTTCTCTTTAACTTTTCTTAGCCTAACCAGTCACAAGTTCCGCTCATGCAAATTCTTCATCAACTGCTCATTGATTCGTTCATCTTTCTTGCATGCATGTACCTACACCATTAGTAAACTGTGAGCCCGAGGTCCAGTAAGAAATGAGCTCTGCAGTATGATCATGCCTCTCTTTAGTTCTTTCTAGAATGGGTACCACCCCAAACTAGTCTTTTTTTTACTTTCGTTCTTTCATTCATTCTTTCTTTCATAACTCGTACGTCGAACGGGAGATTAGAGGAACCCTGAGGAGAGGGAGTCGCCGATCGGATACTAACTACCTATGGTAGCTGGTCCCGTTCCCGACTAGGGGGGAGACCTTTGTAGTCTACCTTATTAGATTCGCACTACCCGTCCGTCCTCTAACTCCCCATTTTCTTTTCTTTTCATTCATTTCATTAATTCATTTTCCTCACTCAATGCATATGAGTACTACCCCAAAGGTGACACTTCCTACTTGTTTCTATTAGCATGATGCATGTACATGAGAAACAGTAATAACAACGATATAAAAGCATGAAAGATAAAGCAGTAATCACAACCATATATAAAAGCTACTAATACCTTATACATGGCAATACATTCTAAACATACTTGCTAATTAAAAGAGACAATAATAATTCGACATGTTTGGCAGTTCAAAGGAAATACAATGTAGACATGCTTGGCAATTTAAGGAAAGCGGTAATGATGTGAGCCAAGGTTGCAATCGGCCCAAAACCACTAACAAGAAAAATCAGATTACTCAATCTACGCACAAAAATTAATTCGGATGGATCTCCTATTGCATACGGCCTTTGAGCCTCAAATTTATAGGGCAAGTAGTAGACATGTAATATTGAATCCTCAAGAAATTTCAGCTTCAAAAACGTCGAACACACGGAGTGGTGTTTAGAAGAATTCGCTGCTCGGAATTAGAAATTGCGGAAAAACAGTTTTGTACCAATCCTAGTAAAGTGGGCATAACTTTTAAAATAAGAAATCAATTTAAGCGATTCCACCTCTCATTTATCAAGGACAGGGAGACCAATAATATCAAGTAAAAATTATAGTAGTATCCTTCAGGAAAATAGGAAGAAAATTGTGCACTAAGTTGATTCGCGGATCTCCTCGGAGCTAGGGTTTGCAGAAAAACAGTTTTGCGGTACTCTTGATCAAACGGGCGTAACTCGAAATATATGAATCCAAATTAATAACTTTTAATCAGCAAATCACCATAACAGATAGGGCAAGCTTTTAGTATCATAAAACAGCAGGTTACTTACAGAAAATCAGACAGAAACAGATTACCAAGTTGGTCCGTACACTCCCACTCAGCCGAGAGAGGCGACTAGTTCGGATCCTTCACAAAAGAACCTCTCCACCTTGGCTTTGACTCATTCTTCTATCTCCTCATGCCAAATGACACCCTCAAATGAAGATGTTGGAGAAGATAGCATCAAACTCCCTCTCAAGAACATCAAGAAATGTTGAGGAAGATGGTTTGGTGTAGGTTTTGCGATTAGGCTAGCCGAACACCGAAGGATGAGAGAGCACCAGCTCTTCAACGAAATTGCACAGCAAAATTGGGGGGGGTGGGGGGGGGGGGGGGGGGGTTCTAAACTGAAATTAGGGTTCCATTAGAGAGGACTAAATACCCCTCTAATGAGCTTTACAAGAAAATTACATATTTGCCCTTAAGTTCTAAAAAATGTTCATGAAGGCTCGGTTTAAATGCAAACCGAGCACCTCGATTGAAAACAATTCAAAACATCCCAAAATAATCATAATCCAACCAATCTAAATTAGTACTAACATGTGGAAATCAAACTTGAATATATCCAAGGAGAGTTGTTGTTCTTGATCAAAGCAAGCTCACCAAACTTGTGGCAAAAATCCTCTAGCCGATTTGGGGTTGGACTCTCCCATGTGAGGACATGCCAAAGAGATTCTTTATCATTGAGTGAAGCCTGCTCTTTTAGCTCCATTAGTTTAGGGTTACCTGCAAAATAATAGCTTATTAGATAAACAATGATCCTCTTGGCCTTAGAGCAGGTGATGGGGCCTTGCGGTGCATCAGGTAACAACACAGACATGCTTGGCAGTTTAAACAAAATAATAATCATATGCTAATATCCTAAACATGCTCGGAAATTAAACTAATAACGTGCAATTTTCATAGACATGATAATTAAAGCAACATGATGAAAATGTAAACAAACGATTAAAGTAAAGACACGGCTAATGGTGTAGGGCCTCCACTAGCTAACGGCTCTACTCAATTTCTTACCTCGAAGCTCTAACATGTATTCGTACTAAATCTTTATCCTTCTTGTTCTTTTCAATACCTTCATAATTAAAAACATTTACTCACTAAAAATCATAACTTATTAATTTCATTCTTTTCCTATCCTTAATTACATAAAAATTCTAGGAATCCATTACCGCCTAAAATGAAACATAACCTATCCTAGTATTCGATTGACGTATCCGAAGAGTGCATGATATTATTCCCAATTAATGTTGTACCAAAATGCTATAATCCACGTACGTTGACTAACAGTTTTCATTAATAGAACTCAACAACCAACAAAGCATGTTCATTATTCTTTTTATCCAAATAGAATGGCAACAAACATTATCCAACAACAACCATAAGAGTGCATATCCGCAACAAAACTAATTTAATATATTCATACTTTCGGAAATAGCTAACAGAGGGCAAATATTCACAATTAAACCCTCACAGAATATTAACCCAAACACATAATATTGATTTCCCATAACACACATCCAATGCATTCAATTTATTCACAGTTGCAGAAACAAACCAAAGGTTATCACAACCAACAGAGAATTATCATCCAACAGGTTGATTTACAACATCAATTTAACTCCTACGTCCCACCACAAATAGCAAAACCATTTCTAAAGCAGATAACCCATAACAGAACAACAACGTCTACTAACACCAATTTAACAGAATAACCATCCATTACAAACCACACTCCATTTGAAATACCCTTAACCTAAATTGAGAACATTTACCATCACCCAACCACAATTGTTCGTGCACAAACCAATATCCAATCTAAATATCCCATGGAACCAAGGAGTAGTTAAACAACAGAAGCATTAACATACATTATCCTTCACAATCAGTAAAATAGTAAATAGCAGGAGCATTAACAGATTATCAACCACATGGCAGTGAGGCGAAATCCAATATTTCGTGCTTTTAGAGACAATCAATAGAGGTCATATAATCACTAATCAAACATCATAGAACTTTAACCCAAGTCTTAACAGTGCACATAAATGAACTAGCCTTCACAGAATCAATGACATAATAACAATTCCATTCACAGAATCAAGAAACATAAACCAAAAAAAGGCATTATTCACCATTAGAGTATAAATCTTAACATTTTATTTTCATTCTTAATCCATAAAAACAAAGGAGAAAACTCCCTTACCAGAAGAAACGAGGAGATCCGAGTGTAGCATTCCATCCACCTCTCCTTCTTCCTCTGTCTTCTTTCTCATTTCTCCTCGGTCTCCCTCACTCACTTCACCATTTTCTCTCTCGGCCCTTGCTCACCCGAGAGCATTATGCTAGCCATCATTCCTCTCCTCCTCTTCTGCGTTTCAACGTCTTCCAGAGAGCCCAGAGGGCACAACCCTATCTTGCCTCTCTGCCACGGACACTAGAGAGTGTCCCGACCATACCCTGCCATCACTCCATGCCCTTCGCACGTTCTATTGCTAGCTTCATCTGGAGCAAAACAAAGGAGAAGACTGGCTCGGGTCAAACCACGAGCTGGACCACGGCCTTCGATCGGTCCAGCACGAACCTCTAGCGCCACCACATCGACCCAAGGGTGGAAACGCAGCCTCCCCGATGCCATACATCACCGTCGCTATCGCCATTGCGTCGCCATCGCCGGCCACCAGCATCAACGGAACATCGAAGCTCGCCACGACCTGACGCAGCCCTGATCACCCGAGCACTAAGTCGTGACCCGACGCTTCGTCAAAGCCCCAGGCGACCTGCACCATTAATCAACGCAGTAGCTCGCTCACCGTCCGTCGTGAAGGAGTCGACCGAGCACACTTTCGCCGCTCTCTTTCTCCCTCGTTCTCTCTTCTCTCTTCTCGGGCTTTGCTCTATCCCGTCCCCCTACTCTCTCTCACAGAATGGCCGAAGGCCATTCATTAGTTTCAATCAAACCGATTCACTCTATGAACCGGTTCACCCACCTCCTCTCTTTTAAATTCCTTCTTTCATATTTAAATTCCCTTTCTAGTTCTAATCCATTTTAATCCCTCCATAATTTAATCTCTCACTTTATTTATTCACTCAATCCTTAATTCAAAACAATTATAATTAATCCCAAACATTATAATTTAATTTATTAAATTAATATTTATTTTAATTACCTTAATTTTCTATTTAATCCAATTCCTTTTTCCCCTAATCCGCGTGTCGGCCACTATCGTCCGAATGTGTAAAATACGCAATCCAAGATAATTTTCCACGCTTAATTTAATGTCCTAATAAAATACCCTAATAAATTCCTACAAATTATAATCTAATGAATACATCTTTCGTAATACCTCGATAATTATCCAATTAATCCAAATACCTTCAAATTACTTTCAAATTATCTTTATTAAATTCTGATATAAAAAGTCAGAGTATTACAGAAAAAGGGTCGGACGATTCGGCTCTTTGGGCCGGGTCGTTCTCCGTTCAGTCTCGAGTCCCTTACAGGTCGTGAGATGTGCGATTGAGTTAGAAATCAATGGTGGAGTTAAAAATCGAGTTAAAATACTTTATTAAATAAATAACATAACAACTAGATTCAATGAATAAATTGATGACTTTGTAACATATGCTAATAGGTGAAATATGAATGTTTGATTTATCCAAAAAATAATTTAAGATCTAATCTATAAATAACTCCAAATATTATGGTTTAATTACACATTTTTTCATATGATAGTATATTATATATTTTTTTCAGATTTGGATAGCAGAAGATATTATAGAAATCAAGGTTAAAAGAGAGTGAATTTAAGGAAAGATACTTGAAGATATTTGGAAATTTGAATTAAATAGAAATCTTCCAAGATTAAGAAAGTTGTTTATAAATTTAGAATCTTTGGTACCGAAGAAAAGAGAAGATCGTGTGAAAGAGAAAAAAAAATGCAGCTTGGAGTTGGTCACAATTAATGACTGAGGAGCTTTCTTAAATTCATTATTTCCTTCTTTCGGGTTGTATCTTAAACTTCTTTTATTTAGAATAATGTTCAATCAAAGTGTACGTTTTGTTAGAAGTTCAGTTTTCAATTGATTGAGGAGGTGTTAGACAAACAAACTTATGAGTTCAACGAGCCCAATTAGCAAAGTCTAATGAGTTGCGATTATATTTAACCATACAACATTTTGACTTATGACATTATAATATAATTTTTTTTTAATTTCATTATTAAAATTATAATTCTTATTTTCATTTTTAATATTGATTAATATATAGTATTACTAAAATTAGAAAAAAAAATTGATATCGAGGATATAAAAATATTTGTTAATTTTTTTTTATCCTTATAAAGTAAACACATCTTATCTAGATTTATGCATATCTAACATCTATCATTTGCAATCGGGTAAAAATAAAACAAGATAAGATATCTATTACCTATCATAAGGTAAAATATGTCAACTATGAATTAATCTTTAACATAGAAAGTCTTAAAATAAGTCATCTTCACTTTGTAAGTGCATGTTAGTCTACTAATTTATCTAGTACTCGTCCACTGGCACTAAAAGAAGACTTCAATCCTGCAATAAAAACCGAGGATATTACTTGATCACATGTTATAAGAGACTAGCCAATTAACAAGAAATGAAGAATTTAAATGAAAATCATATTTTGAAAATTAAGTAATAATATATGTTTATTTTCTAATCATACAATCTAATTTCATCTTCAAACTTGCTATTCTCAATTTATATAATAATTAAGATATTAATTATATCAAATAATAAATAAAATATCAAAATTTTAGATGAAAATATAAAAGTTAATAGTACATTTGAACTCGTTCAATAGAATAGTGGAAACTACCCATTATTTGTATAAAAATGAATGAATTGAGCAGGGGCATACCCACTTGGAATGTCAATGAAATAATTGTTACTCCTACTATAGCCTTGAGCATGCAAGGGAAAACAAGACCATTAAATTTCGACCACCCAATCCTGACTCAATGTACATTCCTTGAGCTCTGCCAAGAGCTGGCCAACTGATATGGGAACTCATTAATCCACTCCCTCGTGGGAATTCCCGCGGCTGCAGCCAAGGAACCAATTGGAGAGTTTAGATTTTTAACACAAATTCTGAAAGCAACAGTCAATGTCGACTGAACTTGAATGATCTTCTTTCTAAATTGTTTATGCTGTTAGATTGTCCGATGGCTTGAACCTGTGAACAGTAGATTCAGTCTTGTCATTGAACAGCACGTAGAAACATTTGGTGGAAGCCCTAATGTTGTTTATGTGCATGTGCATGGTAGAAGTGGTAGATTTCTCGTTTTGGAAGACAAGACGTTACAGGCAAACAATTGGTGACGCCATTTACGTCGTCTTAATTTTGCACAACAAGTTCTCTTCGTTTTAATATTATAGAAAAAAGTATGGACAGTTTAACGATGACAGTTTTCTAATGGCCTCCGCCTGAACCGCCGCCACCGCCAGACCCTACGCCCACGCCCACTCCATGCCCAGAACCAGACCCAATACCCACTCCAATGCCGATTCCGATTCCGAAGCCTCCACCGTGGCCTCCATCTGCACCACCTCCAAAACCTCCCCCAATTCCACTTCCCACTCCTCCCCCTGCACCACTCCCTAGGCCTCCGCCTAAACCACTTCCTAGACCTCCGCCTGCACCAAATCCACCTCCATGCCCGAAGCCGCCACCTATACCACTACCACTACCACCTCCTCCTCCACCGCCACCTCCTCCAGCTCCTCCTCCAAGACCTCCCCCAATGCCTCCTCCAGCTCCAAAACCACCTCCTACACCACCTATATCGCTACCGGCT
>CM039480.1:23503447-23611216 GCA_022433065.1 Begonia loranthoides | reverse complement strand
CCCCCACCTCCACCAACACCACCTCCTACGCCACCTTCTCGTCCACCACCAAAGCCTCCTCCTCCACCTAGCCCACCACCTCGTCCACCTCCAAATCCTCCTCCACCAAGCCCACCTCCCCGTCCACCTCCGAGGCCTCCTCCTCCGCCAAGCCCCCCACTACCACCAAAACCACCTCCTCTTCCACCGTCAAAGCCTCCTCTGGGACCACCAAACCTAGGGCCACGACACCGTCCGAATCGACAGTCATCATCAAATCTCGTTTTATCAACTTTGTCATCTCCCAGAACAACAGCACTCAACTGGAGAACAATACACAAGGGAAGAAAACTCAAAGTAACCCATTTCGGAAAGCTACTCATTGCTCGCTTCTAAAGCTAAGACTGTGATCAGTTCCTATCTGAGCTTGCTTTGCTCTCCTTCGCTCACCATTCTGCCTATTTATAGGCTTCACCCACTAGCCATTTCTACACTGCTCCGCTGCACTCCCATTAAGGCATTGCATGGTCTATGACCATATGAAACGCGTCGGAACTGTTGGGAGATGGGGGCGCCAACATTAAATTTTGTCTACTAAAGTCAATGAAAAGGATATTTCTTATTATCCATACGCTACCCGACCTTTCTATTTTCATGCATTCTACCTTTTTCACTATGAGATTATCCACGTGAATAAGATTACAATAATCTTAAATTTTATTTATTTTCTTTTTGTCACAGTCGATATCATTAATATTAATTATAAACAGTAGAAATCAAAGCATTAATATCGCAACAAAACATACCCATTTTTGGCTTCAAAAAATATGTCAAAATCTCTGTCAACCCTTCAAGAAGGGCACATGCATGCAGCAGTTTGCATATTTCACTAGAAAAAAACCAAAGAGAGTTACTCATTCGAATGGTTTGCATTTATTGGTTTTAAAGTTGGTGGATCCAGTGTTTTGAGGCGAGGATTTAGACTCACCAGTAAACACAAGATCTTAACAAGTTGAGGTCGTACTAGTCAACTCTGCCGACGCTTCTTCTCATCTAAATATATTTATGTCCACAGTCGAAGATAAATTATAACAAAGCATTCGTGAGTGGTTAATATAAAACATACTAAAATTGCGAAATAAATAGGGTGCATACCACGAGCTTTGTGCTCTCTTGCTGAAAACTAATTTAAAGCTAGTGATAAATATTTAATAATTAAAACTAAGAAAATAGGTGTCATATGAATTTAATAGTGTTAGTATATTGTATGTTATTTGGAATAATAGTCGGTTAATTTTTAATTCTATAAATAATTTTCTAGTATGAGATGAGAGCTCAATCTTTCTCCAACACTCTCCAATGAACGGAATAAGTAATGGGTTGCTAAAAATATTCAGAATTTACTTTATTATTTACCTTCCACTGCAAACTTTTCGAACTAAGACCAAACGAAGCTTACTGCAGGACAATATAAAGTAATGAATTCTTTAACAAAATGAGTCATTTTTTCATGATTTGTCTCCTCTTTCCTTATCAAATATTTAGTTGCACCAAGATTGAGGCATTTCCCGTATGTATCTGCAAATATAAATATTATGGGCCAACGGAAGGTGGTGACTTGGTCTGAAGCCAAAATTATTTTCCTCATCCAAAAGTCAAATTTAAGTTTCCTGAATTCGCATTTTGCTTGATTCAATCAGAATTTCAATCGCCTTTTTGAACAATTTTTCTTAATCGCCAGTTATCAATTATGTTGTCTTCTAATTTGTTCACTGAGTAGAACTTAGAAGATTTTTTGTGTTCAGGACTATCTACTTAGAGAAACAAGGCGGTAACTAGAGAAATTATGTCACGGTCTGTAAGTGAACCGAGACAGAATGGGGAACGACTTGGCCTAAAGTACAAAATCGTCCGACCTTTTTTCTCTTAAATTTTATTAATTAACAGCATAAAACTTAAAATATTAATTAATAGTTAGAGCCTAACAAACATGGGCTTAACAAGTCTAATAAGTGATATCAGATAACAAGTAATATAATTCAAAATGAAATAAAGTAAAGTACTGTGCAGAAATTAAATTATCCAAATAGTGTATACCTCACAAAATATCTCTCAAGTTAGAATACTAAAATAAAAATAAAACTGCGTCAGATCTAAACTTAATTTGGCAACTGAAAACCCAACTGATAAAATCCTGAAAGGTGTCATTAAGATAAGTTGACTAAACTCAATAGGGATTATATTTTAATAAATTTAATTAAAATGATGTTTAAGCATGCATAAATTTAAAACTCACGTTTTATAAATTCCTTTCAGAAAAATGTGTATAAAAAGGCATGTGTTTGAAACCATCCACTAATATGTGGCATGTAATTAAAAGAAGTCATTGTTGTACTAATTAAAAATCACAGTGAAAATAGAGCCACTCACGAACTCCGGGCACACCATGCCATAAGTATATAACAGAATAAAGGCGATGCTTGGCGATCGCAAAAGCCAAATAAATACCATGATCAGGTTTAGGGATTCGAAACTCAAGGACTCGACACATACAGTTATCCTATTACCCATTTTAACAACAAACAAACACATTTTGCACTGTAAAATATGTGAAAATAAAACACACCCTAAACCGGGTCGATCAAACTCATTTTGCACGACCAAGTTGATCCAAAAATATTTAAATGCATGCTTAATTGAAAACATATATAGTGAAAATAAAATATAATATAAAAATCAGACGGTCATAAAAATGGACGCGTCGTTTTAATATGAGACAAGTCTCAAAATATTTACTTTGTAAAAATTATGCAATGCAGTGTATCAAAATAAATCTCTACCTCGAAGTGGCTTACACTGACCAAGGCTTAATAATCCAAGTAGCCCAAAACTAACATCCACAGATTTTTTATTTAATATTGGGTACCTATCCAAAAATTAATACCTTAATTTTTTGGGGTCAAATTTCATAAATTAAAATGTCCAATTATCATTTAAAATAAATCCAAAATTGATTAAATAAAATAACTCAAAGTTCTAGTTCAAAATAGGCAAAAACTGGCTCAAAAACTAGTATGGATAGGCCCAAAACAGGCCTGGACCATGACCCAAAATGGTCTTGGTCTGTTGGCCATTTGGTCTAGGCTTTAGGCCCAGACCGCGGCATATCACAGCCCACAACCCAGACCTTATGGGTCTGGTTTGTGATCCGTGCAGAAGGGACCACGTCTCCTTTTTCTACACGAACGTTTTTGTCGTTCACCCTCCTGACGCTCCCAACTTTGTTCTTTACAGTAGACAGATTCAACTCCAGCCAAGACTCCCTATCTCGGCCAGTCATCCACTAATTGAAGTCGAAGATCCAGCACAACGCGCATCGTGGCTCAGCGCTTGCCGAGTCTATAACGACCCGGTTTTTTGTAAATCCTTTGAAATGCGTGAAATTTAAAACTTTTAAAAGACCATTGAAATCACTTTTAAAACAATTATCAGAGTGCGTCTAAACCGGACTGCTACCAACCTTTCGCAAACTGTGGTATACTGTGAAATGTCACAGATGTAAAATCATTTGTAAAACATAGCGGAAGCGTTATAAAATCATTTATTTAAAGCATTGCAGAAGCGTAAATCATTTATAAAATCTCTTGTTTTGCTCTACTGACACTAAACAATTAAATATACTTTAATTACAAACCATTTTCTCTTTTACTCACTTAGCCTGCACAAGGTCCTTTACGTGCAAATCCTTCATCCCTGCTTTAATATTTGTTCGTCGTCTTTCGCATTGATTCCTAATTCTGTGCATTTGATTCACGCATACAAATACCTATACCTACACCACAAGTAAACTGTAAGTCTAAAGGCTTAGTAAGGAAAGATGGTTAATGCAATATGATATGCCTTTCTTTAGTTCTTTTGGAATGGGGGCCACCCAAACAAATCCTTTCATTAAGCCATTTACTCGTTTATTACTTTACTTTAATCTATTCGTTCGCTACTCGTACTTCGAGTTGGAGATTAGGGGATTTTTTCATGCAATGGTGTAGTGGATCGGATCTAACATTTTTCTTGCAACTAGAACTCCCGTACCCTATGAGGGAGGGACTTCACTTAGTTGTAGACTAGACCTGCTACCCATCCGCCCCCAACTCCCTTTTCTTCTTCATTTTCTTAACATTTTACCTCACTTATGCATGTGCGAGTGCCACCACCAAGGTGGCACTCCTTATTAGTTTCTATTAACATGATGCATGACCATACATTCTGAACCTAACTTGATGCATGATGCATGATGCTTTATAACGTAACATTAAGAGAAATTGAAGTGCACATTGAAATAAAAGTAATTGTAATTGAAATTGTTCATATAATGTATAACAGAAATTGAAAGCGCATATAAGAAAACAATTAAAATATGGAATTGTAAACAATGAAGCACATAAGGAAATCAAACAACAAACGCACTCAATAAGAAATTACAGAAATTGGACACCCATATCAGAACAATATACAACGAATTTAAACAAGGAATGCATGCTCGAATTAATGGAGCACAATATTAATCGAAATGGAATCGAAACGTACTATTAATTAACATGCTAATTATCCTAGTAAATTTCCTAGTTTATTTACATGCTTTCTACATTTATTATTCTAGGTGATTATTCTAATTTCTTAGCATATTCAAGAAAGGTTTCCATTATTATTCTAGTTAGTTATCCTAAATAATTTATATACTCAAGAAGGATTTCATTTAATATTCTCGTTACATATCTTGGTTAATTTACATGCTCAGAAGAGATTATCTTTAGTTATCCTAGTTAGTTTTCATGCTCAAGAAATAATTACGTTTATTATTATAGTTAGGTGTTCCAATTGATTGACATATTCAAGTTTATAATTTACAATGGACACAAAGGACACAATGAGTACAAGAAGATAAACACAAAGAAGACAATAACATCAGAAGGAAAGATAAACATCGAAATTGAAACTTTTAATTCATTCATACTTAGTTCCTTCATCTTTCAGCTTTTCTCTAATTATTCTCTAATAAAGAAATGCAATTGCATTAGAAGGTAATACACAATATTAATGAAGAAAAATGGACTACTAGGTTAATTAAGCTCAGATTGGTTAATATTAATTTATTAATTAACATGCTATCTTAGTTAATTAATTATACATGCAATTCGAATATGCTAATTACTTATTAATTACATGTCACACCCTAGATACTAACACACTACTAATTAATTTATCATGCTAATTTAACAGGCTAACAAGTTAAATATACTAATTACATGCTACGAATTACACATGTAGTTAATTTGATTGTCTTAGTTAGTTAACGTGCTCAATGATGTGATTAACAATTGAACTAGACAACTAGTTAAACATGCTCAGATTAATTAGATTAGTTACTTAAACATGCTCAAGTAATTAGTTTCTTTAGTTAAGTTAATTAACATATTAAACATGCTTAAGTCTAGTTGTTTACTCTAATTGATTTCATGCTCAAGTTTGATTAGACTTATAATTGTGATTCTAATTAATTACTCTATAGCTAATTACTCTAGTTAATTACTTACTCTAGTTAATTAACATGCTCAAGTCTAGTGACTTATGCTAGTTACCTAAGATTTAATTCATGTACATAGATTAATTATTTGATTAGTTAGACTACGATGAGTTGATTCACAATGGTTAATTAAACAACTAGTAAATTAGTTAACTAACATGTTCAAGATTATTATATACTACTAGTTAAGCAAACATACCTAACAGCAAGTGATTAACAACTTACACAAAGAGATTTAACTAATCGCGAAGACTGGAATAAGCATCAAGAATAAAACTAGTAGGAGTAAAGGAAGTTATAGTCATTCATGCTTATCACATCCTCACGTACTTCTCTTTTCAATTTTTCATTCCCAAATTCACAGCAAACCATTCTACACTTCACAGCAAAACTCACAAGGTATATTTCACAACACTCATCACAAGAAGTAAAGGAAATAACAAGGAAATAATCAAGAAAATCTATGGACCATCAACCAGAAAATATTATAGAGCAACAATAATCTACACTATCAACACAAAAGGACACACTAACAATCAAGGGAAATTATCTACAGAGTATCAATCATAGAGCTAGCAACACAAGAACAAAATTAAAACCAAAGAATACTACAGAGCATCAATTCTACCACTCACGCATTCTACTTGTGGTGTAGGGCTTCCACAGGCCAAGACACCCCTATTTCATTACCCTCTATGACGAAGATCAACAGGGATAGCAATTCCAGTCCACTCCTTAGCTCCAGGACGCAGCTCCTAACTCACAGCAGCTTGAGCTTTAGCCTCACACACGTACCACACTTAAACCCCAATAGCTACCCCACAATTACTCTCACTCAGAAGCTCACTCACACAAATTCCCCTCGTCTCCCGCAGGAACTCACTCTCTTGCAGAAGGGAAACACAGGTGAAGAATGAATGGAAGAAAACAGAGGGATGGCTTACATACCTAAAGGGAGGAGACAATTGTACGTATAGGGGAGGTAGAGAGGTGGCGACCTGGGCGTCGGTGCCTATGTTGGGGGGAAGGTCGATTCTTGTCTCCAATTAATGGCTAAACGATAATTTTCCATTATTTTAACTCTAATTTATCTTAGGTCTGGTCTATTTCGGACGAGTGCAGACGCACTTGTCTCGTCCGCAAGGGTAAAATCTCTAAGGCAGATTCGTGCATTCGAACGAGAAATGGCGGACCCGCCCACTCCGTACCATCTGAAGGAGACATTCGAAGCAAAATGGCATTCGCATAATGCGTTCGCATGCGTCCGAATGTGTCCAAAAATCAGACAGAGACAAATCGGACCCGACCACCCACGTCTGGACTCGTCTGGAACTGTACAGGAGTCAAACAGATTCAATTCGAACACAGTCATCCATGTCCGCATAGTCTGGACATCGTTCGCAACTCCACAACACAATGAAGTCAGGACTCGAAATCGAGTCCTTAGTCGTCCCAAGGTTCAGGGGCGACATGGCTTTACACTTGTGGACGACATCTCTCGTCCGCAAGTCGTCCGAAAGTCCAGCATCAGACGCATTTAGGATGCAAATTCTTGTCCCGCTGCATCCCAATGTACAGGGATGCCACGCGATGCACGTGCGGACGACATATCTCATCCGCATGTCATCAGCAGGCATCCGAAAATGCCCAGAATTGCCTTTCTTCACCTTTTTCCCTACTTAACTCTTATCCCCTAACATTTTCCCATAAATACACATCATAAAATAACACGTATAAATATGCAACGTAATGTCCTAGTCACTCCATCCATAATTTAGATCGCGTATACGGGAAAAATGTTATCGGAAATACCCTTTTGACTTAACACTCCGATTACGTCCTTGGTAGTACCTCGATATAAAAAGTCGAGGTGTTACAGAGTCGCTGCCCGACGTTTCTTCACCGATAAAAATTCACGTAACAAAATTGTAAGATTTCGTCCAATGGTTCAACCACAACAATCCAGATTATGACACAGTAATCCAAATCCAACACCAGAAAAATAGAGCTACACCACAGGTAAAGATCGAGTTTTTAATACCTCTTCAGACCAATGACTTCCAATTACAGTAATTTTTGTAATTCCTGTGAAATCCCACCACTTTTCCCCCTTCAACGCTCAGTTTTCTGAATGGCAAAAACTCGATTGCAGAGTTTCAACTTTTTCACCTAAAATGGTAGAAGGTAACACTGTCCAACAGAAGGATTTCACCGCAAGAAAGAGGAAGAGATGGATATGGGGATGAAAGACAGAGGAAGTTGATGTTATTAAGGTTTAATGAGGGAAATGATTTGGGGAAGGAATCCTCGATTACCTGCAAATTTCCAATTGCAGTTCGGGGAGGCGTTTTAAAAAAATCGTCTCACCCAAATTTTAATTTTAATTTATTAATTTATTTTATTTTATATTTATTTTAATGGCAGATATTACATTCTCCCCCACTTAGAAAATTTCATCCTCGAAATTTAGAATAATCTCAAGAGTACCATTGAACAAACGGGGATACTTAGTCAACATATCAGATTCAATTTCTCAAGTGATTTCTCTTTCATTATGGTTCTTCCACTTAACCCAAACAAGAGGTATTTCACAGAGACGCAAAACTCTGATCTCACAACCAAGAATTCTTTTAGGTCCTTCCTCATAAGACACATCCTCCTGGATTAAAATTTCAGTCCAAAAAATAACATGCGAAGGGTCAAGAATGTATCTTCTTATCATAGAGATATAGAAGATATTATGAACATAATTTAGTTGTTGCAGTAATTTCAATCGATAAGCCACCACACCAATGCACTCAATAATCCAAAAAGAACTTATATATCTTGGAGCTAACTTTTCTTTCACACCGAAACGACTAATCCTTCGACAAGGTCGCACCTTTAAAAACACAAAATTATCAACTTCAAACTCAACCTCCCTTCGTTAGAGGTTTGAATAACTCGTTTGCTGACTTTGACTAAACTTAGCCTTTCCTTAATCACTTAAACTTTCTCAGTTGTCTCTTGAATCAAATCAGGCCCGAGTGTGACACGCTTCTTTGTCTCAGCCCAACATAAATGTGATCTACACGGTCTTTCATACGTAGCTTTATATGGTGAAACACCGATACTGGTCTGATAGCTATTGCTATAAACAAACTCCACTAAAGACAAGAGTATAATCCAACTATCACCGAAATCCAAAATACAAGATTTCAACACATCCACTAGAATCTAAATAGTATGTTCAGACTTACCATCTGTCTAGGGATGAAGTAAAGTATTCAAATTAAGCTCCATGTCTAAAACTTTCTGAAGTGATCTCCAAAATTTCAATGTAAATTTTGAATATCTAACAAAAAAATACTCGAGGAAACACCGTGAAGATGAACGATGTCCTCAATATACAACTTACACAGTTCATCAAAGAGAAATCCATCCGGATAGGAATAAAATATACAGATTTTGTTAATTTATCAACAATCACCCACACGACGTCACTTTTCTACATTATCCTAAGCAAACCAATCATGAAATCCATGGCAATCTTATCTCATTTCCACTTAGGGATAGGCAAAGGCTGCAACAACTCAGTTGGTCTCTAATGCTCAATCCTAATCGATTGACAAGTCAAACACCTCAATACATACTCAGCTACATCCCGTTTCATTCCAATCCACCAATATTAAAGTTTTAGATCATGATACATTTTTGTACTGCTGGGATGAATAGAAAATATGGATTATTGGCCTTTTGCTAAAATGGTTTGCCTCAAATCCAAATCACTGGAGACAATTCAATTATTAAATAATAGGAATCCATCATAATTGATCTTACAACCATCAAACTGTTCAGTAGCCTGAATCTTTTTGAATCTTTCTTTTAACTCATCATTAAACTTCTGCAAATTTTTCTCATGTTGTAAAAGTGTAGGGGTCACTACTAGATTAAAAACTTGAACCATTTGACAATCCTCCTAGTATTGTAGCTTAAAATTCCCAATAATTAGACATCTCTTCCAATCATCCAACACAATATAAGAAAGAGATTATTGAGGTTAACAACTTAAGACATCATGTACAATGTTATCTTAACCAGGATGATATTCTAAAGTGAAAATTGCAATCCTCCATATGTTCAACCCAACAGCGTTGTTAAACATTCAAATCACGATGTGAGAAGAAGTACTTTAAACTCTTGTGATCCAAAAATACCTCGAATTCTGCATTACACGAGTAACTCTGGCAAATCTTTAAGGTGAAAATAATAGCTGCAAGCTCCAAGTCATGAGTAGGGTAATTCCACTCATGCGTCTTTAACTGTCAATATAAATATATATAAGCTATAACATTATTCTTGCTGCATCATAACGTAATCAAAACTAACTCTTGATGCATCATTATAAACTACTTAAAGTAAACTCTCATCAAGTACTGCCAAAACTAGAGCAATAGTAAACCTTTGCTTGAGTGTATCAAAAGCTTCCTAACACTTTTCATTCCAAATAAATTTCACATCCTTATTGGTCAAGAACGTTAATGACATAATAACAGAAGAAAAATTTTGTACAAATCAATGATAATAACCAGCCAGACCTAAGAAGCTATGCACTCCAGTAACATTTTTGGGTGGCTTCCAATAGGGGTGGGAACGATTCTGTTCGGTTCGGTTTTTGGCCAAATAAAAACCGAACCGAATCAGTTCGATTTTAATTTTGAAAAACCAAAATCGAACCTAGCATAATGAGAAACCGAACTGAAAACCAAATCTCGGTTTCGGTTCGGTTTTTTTCATGTATTCAACTTTTATTTTTTTCTGGTTTGGTTTTTCCGTTTTTGTAGTCAATTTCTCTGTTCTTTAAATTTTCTCAAATAACAACCTATTTTGTTTTAATTCGTACATGTAAATTGAAAGCACATGAAATTTAAATGCTAAACGACTGTGTTGTTGAAAATTTAAACCCTAATCAACTGCATAAACGTACAAACATTTAGGTTATACTAAATTGAAGCCAATCCATTATATTGAAACAGAGTGTTTCTTGTTCCATGGAAAAGCAGTAGGAAGCCCTGCAGTAAGTTGAAGACGACCCCATGTCTGCTTCAATTGCTCTATCTTCTCGTTTATCTTCAGTCCAAACCATTCCAGCTGCAGAATAACAAGGAGAACACCACAAAAAGGATCATTTCATTTGTTTCATTTGAATATTTTTTTGTCTTGAATATGAAAAAAGATTACAAATGATTAACAAAATTCACATACTTTTAAAGTAGTAAACAAAACATCAGTCATTTAGGGGAATCCGTTTGTCTGTGTTCCAGCATTAGGCAGCAACATCCCCCAAAAAGAAAGTATAATGACATCTACAGAAAGTTTGTTTCTTGATTACTTACCTGTCCCCATTTGAGATTAAAATCCCCTAAAAAGAAAGTATAACGTAATGAAAAGATTGGTTTGGGGCGGATCCATTCCAAGTGAACTAAAGAGAGGCATGTCATATGCATTTTCCCTTTCCTTACTAAGTCTTTTAGACTTACAGTTTACTTGTGGTGTAGGTAATGAAATGATAATGCCTGGAGTAGAAGATGATACATTTCCCATGGAGCATGAGGCGTATCTGGATAAATCACGACCTGAGTAGTATGGCGCAAGAAGATGATAAAAGTTAGTTTTAAATTTCATGGATTTAATAAAGGGACAAAGATTTGCCCAGACCAATTATCTCATGGACAGTAGTGACGGAAATTCACAGCTCCTCCGCCAAGCTTCTCAGCTTCAATCTTAGCTCACATTCACGATTCTTGACTTTTTGCTACAAACTCCTTTGCGGTCCCTTATATATATATATATATATATATATATATATATATATATATATATATATATATATCTCTCTCTCTCTCTCTCTCTCGTCCAAGATTGTCTGAGATCCAAAGCCCCCTTCCAACAACAAATAGGACTAAGGAAATCAAAGACTTGTAATCGGCATTTCCATCTAAACCGAAATAGAACAGTGAGCATTCCATCAATATTCTTCCATTAACAGCAATCAAACATATTCAAGCATTTAACACTACTAACCGAAATATAAAAAATATCGAATTGAAACAATCTATTTGAAAACCCATCACCAACAGAATAGAATCGAGGGTTCTATTTTTGCCTACCAGAGTCGAAAGATTGAAGAAATGGAGTTTTGAGGTTCAGTTACTCGTTGGTCACCGTCGCTTCAATCGACCAGAATCGATCGCGCCTCCGGACATCCAAATCAGCAGTAGAACGTCGACGCCCGTACTGCCCCAACCAAACCCACGAGTCGGAAACCTGCGATGCTGACAGTAGTTAGCAGCCGTCCCCCGTCTGAACGAACCCGAGATCGAGCCTCGCCGTCGCCGCTCGCCTGACCCATCGTCAGTCTCTCTCTCAGTTTCTCCCGATCCCTCTCTCCCTCTCTCACTCTCATTTTAATCTGAAATCGCAAAATGGTCAAAGGCCACACGACATTTTCTCCCCCCTCAACTATTCCTTGAACCGGACCAACACACAAATACTAAATCGGTTCTCTGCTGAGCCGGTTAAGCTCTCCATTTTTTTTATTCTAATTCATTTAATTCTACATTTAAGTCTAAATTTGATTATAACTCTACATTTCGATTTTAATTAATCTCTCATATAGTTAATCTCCAGTAATAAAATTTATCTCACATAATAATTTATTTCATAAATTAATATTTGTTCTAATTACCTTAATTTCCCATAATTTAAAATGTTATGAACACGTCCTTGATAATACACCGATAATTATCTAGTTTTTAAAAAAAAAAAGTCAGGGTATTACAGATAATATGCTTGTTCGTTGTTCTACTTTCCGTACTTCGTTGATGTATATAAATGTTTAAACTGCACGTTTTGCCTTAACATTTTACCCCTGTTCACTTCCCCTTTAAGAAGAATGTTTCGTTACTTCATTTCGTTATTATTTCAATGAATGCTCTATTTTTCATGTATGCGTTATGTAATATCAAAGTGTTATGTTGCATTCACGTTAATAGAAACCCAGTAGGGGGTCCCCCCTTGGTAGAGGCACCCATACATGCATGAGTGAGCGAAAACACTAAGAAAAAAAAATGTTTGAGATGGGCAGGATACGCCTATCACCGAAGAAACCTTGAAGGCGGGATACGCCGGAAGGGAAGAAACCTTGAAGGTGAGATATGCCGGAAAAGAAAAGAATAGGAAGTTGGGGGCGGATGGGTAGCAGAATTAGTCCACGACTAGGCGAAGCCCCCTACCTTGACGGGAACGGGGACGGAGTTGCAAGTAAAAAGGTTAGGTCCGATCAACTATTCCATTCCCTAAGACCCCTCCAATCTCCAGCTCGAAGTTAGTGTAAAGAACCAAAAAACCAATGACTTAATGAAAAAATTGGTATGGGTGGTCCCCATTCCAAGACAAACTAAAGAGAGTCATAAGCATAATTGTATTAACCCATTTCCTTACTGGGCATAAGCTCACGTCCTTACTCATAGTGTAGGTAATGTGGTGATTGTGTCAGGAGCAGTAGAGAAGGTCATTCCCATGGAGCCTGTGGCGTATCCGATAGAGACGCAAGCCGAGTAGTAGTACGACATCACGAGTAAGAAGGAGAAGTTGTTTTGTAAGGATACTAACGTCAAAGTTGGTTTGTAAACGTTAAATTACCATTTTAACCCTTTTGGATTACTCATTCAGGATATTATGTAGGTTACACTTTGGAAACTAAGTCGTAGATTTCTAATTAATATTTTTAAGTGATGCTTCAATTATGCTTCCGCTAAATTTATAAATCATAGTTTTTTTCCGATTTAATTGGTTGTTTTAACAAGGTGGTAACGATCGGATTTTAGCACTCTGATTTTTAAGGTCGAAAGGATTTTAAACAACGTTTTCGTCATTTTTTGAAAGATTTAAGAACGGAAATTTTTTTTAAGAAACATTTTAACGTATTTTAAGACAAGTTGAGAATCTGGGTCGTTACATTTTGTCCTTGGTCGACCACTTTTAGGCATAGCAGAATTCGGCTCAAATCTGTCTTAATTTGTAGTCGACCACTTCTAAACCGGTTGACCGCTTCTTCAGCAGATTATCCATTTTGTGGTAGATCAACTCAAGCACTTCCTCAGTCTCTAAGAATCCGAGCCTACTGCCTTTAAAACCGATCGTCCACTTCTAAGCTGGTCAACTGCTTCCACGTTGTTTTGCCTTTAAAGCATAACTAGTCGACCACCTAATTGTTTTAGTCAACCTTTTCATTGTGTTTTGCACTCTTTAAGGCTTTTAAGTCCCAATAATCATACTATAAGTTGCATGGATTTAGAAAAAAGATATTAATACATCTACATGCCCTTATTAGAGGGTATTACCAATAACGATCATCATAAATATAAGCATAAAATAGTTAAGCATAATCAAACAATAAACAACTTATAATTACAATTAACATATTCATCATCAAAACAAATAAGCCTAATGACACTTAAGCTAACAACATGTTCAATGAGAACCAATGTCCGAAGAACAATCTTGAGAGGGAGCAAATGAATAATATTTCATATACTTCAATTGTTGGAAACCTAATGTATACTAAGATCTGCACTAGACTTGAAATTACGTTTGTCATTGGAATATTTAGAAGATATCAAAGTAATCTAGGTAAAGATCACCAGTTTCTACAAAGAAAGTGTTATGATACCTTCAAGGAACCAAAAACTACATGCATATGTATAAACAGAGTGATAGTTTAGATATGATTGGCTACTCTAATTTAGACTTTGTTGGTTGTGTTGACTCATGCAAATCAACATCTGGATACATTTTTATATTTGTCAGTGGAGCTGTATCTTGAAGAATCACAAACAAAAATTGACTGCTACATCGACTATGGAAGCTGAACTTGCATCATGTTTTAAGGTTACTTTCATGGTGTATGGATGAAGAGTTTTATTTTTAGATATTAGAATCGTGGATTTTATTTCTATTCCATTAAAGATGTATTGTGACAATTTAACTGCAGTTTTTATGGTTTAAAATAACAAAAGTAGTAGTCGGAGTAAACATATCGACAAAAAGAATTTAGCCTTAAGGGAACGTGTTAAAGATGATGCAATAGTCATCGAACACATTAGCATTAAATTGATGATTGCTGATTCTTTGATCAAAAGCATATCACTATTAAAATTTAATGATCATGTAGACAAAATGAAATTTGGTTTCTCTTTGTAATTTTTCATTATATGAATGCATGTTGACATAACTCTAGAGTTGGCAAACGGGTGGGCTGGCTCGCCAACCCCCCCGCTTGGCCCAGTACTATAGCAGGCCAAGCTCGAGCCTAGTGGGAAGGGTTGCGGCCTAAACCCACATAAATAATTTTATTATTCATTTTCACAATTTTTTATCTTTCCACTCTTTTTTTTTAGTATTTTTATTACACTCTGGCTATCACCCAACTTTATTTATAGCATATCTCTCAATACATTCTTTCTCTTTTTCGATGTGGGATTTTTCCACCATCTCCTCTCTTTTATTTTATTTTATTTTCTTTTTATTTTCATTTTCACTTTTTTTTTCTTTTGCTCCTTCAACTTCCACAATTGACAATTCTACCTCTCTTCTCTCTTCTTTCCTTCTCTACTTTACCATCCAAATTAAAATATATTTTAATTTAATTTAATAAATAATAATTATATTAAATAATTATAAATTTTCAAAGCATACGATAATTATATATTTATGTAACATTGTGTATATTTATGTAATGTCATGTATTCTTATTATTTTAATTTTTAAATATCACATAGTGAAAATACTTAATACTCTTCATTTTCTCCTTGAAATGGTGACGTTCTTTTTACTTATTTTTTTTCACAAAACTACTATTCATTTCAGATATCCACTCCATAAATCATCAGCTATCCATGCTTCAACTATTTTGATGCAGCGATCATTCTCCTTTCAGCTAATTCTAGTAGTGGTGCCCGTGGTGGAGCTGCACGAGATTTTATGGATAACATATTAGATAAAATAGATAGCGACGTTCATTCTTATAGTTCACAAAGCAATGAACTCGATATTTATCTTGACACCTGCCATCAAATTTCTCACAACGAGAATTTTGATATATTTGGCTTGGTGGAGAGGCAACTCTACTAATTTGTGTACTACTCATTTACTTTCTAGTGATTAAATAACACATGGAATTGCTAGTTTATATTCTTCTTATGAAAGTAAATATTCTAATGTTAGTCATTCACGTCATTCTTCACATGCTAGTTCTAGTAGTAGTGATGGTAGCTTAGCTCCACAATTTAGTATTCATGATATTTTGAATGAATTAGATACGAATGTTTATTCTAGTTCTATGCGAAATGAACTATATATTTATTTTGACACTCGATATCAAATATTTATTTTTATTATTTATACAACTAACTATCTTCTAATTCTATCATATTATAATATTACAATAATAAATATTTATTATAGTTTTAATAACTAAAATTAAAAATATATATATATAACATATTTATATAAAATAATTTTATTTATGTATGTTGGGCTCGTTAGGCTCATTGGGTCGGCTCGGCTCGGCTTGGCTTGTTAGGCTTGTGGCTCGTGAGTCGACTTGAGTTGAAAATTTTTTGGGGTCAGCTTGTTAGGCTCCCCAAACTCGGCTCGACCGGCTCGTTTAACATCACTACGTTATTCTACTTATGATATTTCTCGTATTAATATAAATTGTTGGCACAATTATTTTTAGAAATATATTTAAGCATTGGACCTAAACATAAGGTTTATTTATTAAATTTGTGATAAAAAGAAGAAACATAATGTATAGTAATATATGAAAGAAAATACTCAATTTTTAGAGGATCTATTGCTATAATTAATGTATTTTTTTTTTTCTTACTACAAAAATAATGTCAAAACTAAAATAATGTCAAAAGTAGAACAAGCGAGAGAAGATTGGTAGTTTTTTTTTTAATTATGTTGCAATTATTTGGCTTACAAATTGCCTCATTATTTTGAAGTCTAGTTTTTATAGTTTTTCATATAAAAAATGTCTTTGCTGGTAACTTAATTGATGGAGGAAGTGAAAAAGGGAAGGACAATGAGTACGGGAGGTGTTCTAAGCCTAAACAACTCGTACAGAACAATATATCATTTGATTTGGAGACTGTTTGAAGGTTTAGAAAAGATTAAAACAGAGAAAGCAAGAATCCAAAACTCAAAAGCGTCAACATTGGGAGGTATTTTAATTTTATTATGCACTTAATCTAAATATTTTGCTTTCAATTATAAAAGATGTTTAGCTTTAGAAAACTTACCTTTATAATTTGTCTAATCTTTCATCTCTAACAAACAATACAATGACTTTGGGCTTTTCAATAGTTTTGAACAAAACAGCAGTTACATTTCAGAAACCTGAATTTTGTTTGATCCACACTAAGACACCATCAAAGACGCTCTCTTTTGTTATTGATTTTGGACGTATTCCCATCTGCTTCCCTTAATTTCCACCTAATTTCTTCATTTTTTGTTTTCATTCTTGTTTATACGTCCCATTTATAATATTCAATAACCCATCTTCTACGAATTCTTTGAATCTTGTCCATCCAAACACACTAGCTTAACTAGAAATTCCCATTTCCACAAGATTTTCCTCAAAACTCTACTTAGACCCAACCCCAACATGTGCATCCCCACACCACTCTTAAGGAAAATGAATTTGACTTGTCAACGGTCAAAATGGGTACGTAATTAAGGTAACTCGTTCGACATGATTGGAAAATTAATTAATGGAAAAAATAAATATAAATAAATAAAAGAGGAAATAGTGACGTAAGAAAGTAGAAGAGGATGATGGAGAGAGAGTGCGGTGCCTCAAGAAGGGTGGTAATTGAAAACGCATCTGTGGACGTACCACTAAGCATGCAAACCGGGCCGAAATGGTAGCTCGCCCCTTTAAATAATCCCATCTCTCCATCGCCTAAGCTCCAGATCTTTGCTCCCACGCTTCCATCTCTCTTTCTCTTTCTCACTCGGAATCTGCAACTCTCCTTGTTTCCGACCCGGAGCTTCTTTCTGTGTGTTTTCTCCCTCTGTTCTTCCAAAACCCTTTTTCATTGTTTTAGGACCAAGTATTTGTCGTGTAACATCAAAAGTTTGCGTTCCTTACAATTTACTTGTTAGAGCTTTTGAAATCAAACCCATTTGAGAAACAAAGGAAAATAATTTGAAAGGAGGAGGGGTTGGTTATGGCGGTGAATAGGAACGTGTCTCAGCCCAAAATGGTGGGTGACGGCGGAGGAGGAGGAAAAAACGAGGGAAGAGGAGGGGGTGAAGGAATGAAAGGGCTGAAGAAGGGGCCGTGGACGGCGGCGGAGGATAAGATTTTGATGGAGTACGTGAAGAAACACGGGGAAGGAAACTGGAATGCGGTGCAAAAAAACACAGGGTTGGCGAGATGTGGGAAGAGTTGCAGGCTGAGATGGGCTAACCATTTGAGGCCTAATCTCAAGAAGGGTTCTTTCTCTGCCGATGAAGAGAGAGTCATCATCGAACTTCACGCTAAGCTTGGCAACAAATGGGCTCGCATGGCTGCCCAGGTACATTCCTCTCTCTCTCTCTCTCTCTCTGAATTCAATATTCAATGCTTTAAAGCTGAATCCACCGACCACCGCATTAAACTTTGTGCATGTTCTTCGTAAATCCATTGCACGTGTCTCACAGCAACTTCTTCAAAACTATTAGGAGTGCTAATATGAACTGTTTATTCTTCTTCATCAGCTGCCGGGTAGAACTGATAATGAAATAAAGAACTACTGGAATACCAGGATGAAGAGACGACAGAGAGCTGGCTTACCTCTCTACCCTCTCGAACTTCAAAAAGAAGTTGCTGCAATTCATCTCCAACACCCACTCCATAGCGAAACCTATTATTCTTCTCCTCCCTTCTCTTCTCTTCTCTCTCCCTCTCAACCTCCAAAACTTAATTTCAATCACTCCCTCTCTCTCTTCAATCCCATGGGTTTCTCATTAGCTGTGAATTCTCTGTCGTCAAACCAGCACGCTTCTGCGTTTTTCTCCACACCCACCTCCCAATTTAAGCTTCTCAGTGAGAACAATGGCGCTTCTGGTTTTTCTGTTCCTATTTCTTCTACATTTGTGCCTGTTTCCTCCTCCGCTTTTACTCAGAGACACCAGACGCAACCACTTTCTCCACAGGCATTGAATTTGAATTACGGAAGAAGTACTAACTTTAACTGCAATTCTAGTTTTAGCTCCATGATCCTTCGTTCTTCGTTCGAACAAGTGATTCCTGGATTAGAAGCAGAGCTACCTTCAATCCAAACGCCGCCGCTTTCGACGACAACAGCCTCATCAGGAGCCAGCGTCGGTAACTGCGAAATGACCACACAAACATCGCCAGCAAATAGCGGGTTGCTTGACGCTCTATTAATGGAGGCTCAAGCTATGGCTCGATATGAGAAAGTAAAAGGCGAGGCCCGTTCTTCCACAGCCGTGTCAGCAAAAGAAAAACAATTTGGAGAAGAAGACGCCGTCGAAAACCACTCCGAGGAATTGAGCTCTACGCAGTCGTCAACCGGTAAGTTATTTTACGAGTTGTAGTCGGTTTGATCTCTAACTCTGTAACTTTCTGCTTTGTTTTGAAAACGTTTACACGGTTAATGCAAACAGGGGTGAAAACAATGGAGGGTCAAATGGAAGAGACTGAACCGATGGACGAAGACTTGATGAGTCTTCTCAACAACTTTCCCTCCACAATGCAACAGCCATTGCCGGAATGGTACCCAAGTCTCGGTGGCGACCAAAACAACGGCCAGGCGTCTTAATGCTGATACACCAGCACCAAACGCATCTCCTACGGCTTGCTGGAACAACAGGCCCAGTATCACCCAACAATATCCTTAGAGAAAGTTTCATAAAATGTATATCAAACTGTATTTTTATATCTAAACTTAGATTGGCCAATTAACAAACTTCATCACTATGATTAATTATACTGAGTGCATCATTAGAATCTACTTCCTCACACAAATCCAGTCAGGCTGCATCAGAGCCTGTCAAGGCCGTCTTCCACGATCTTGCTAATCAAACCAGTGTCATGTTACCCACCCAGAACACACGGAAGAAGTTCGCCTAGATTGTACATCTGCCATTTCTTTATAAACAATACAGCACGAATGGAATAAAAAAAATGAACAAAAAGAGACAAAGGCAATGCGTTGACCCATTTCGACATGAACAATGATTGAAAGGGTCAAAGAATTTGAATTATTCCCTTCTAAAAATCAATTTAACAATAATAAATTTGTAATAATATTAACCAAAACCAATTTTCTGTAAATAAGATAAAGGGGAAGCAAAACAGGCACGTAATTGAAGGTGTACAAGAGTCATGAACTTGCCTGGCAATGCAAACAGGTGTTTGAAGGGGGCACAGAGACTGCATGAAAAGGGAAAGACTTGCCCATGCTCCGTGTAATTGACGGCCATAAGCCACGTTTCAAGCCATTCTTCACTCCCCTCGTCATCCTCATGTTTCTCATTTTGCTGTTTCAATACCAACGTTAAATACATGATAACAAACTCACATCCATACTCTACTAATATCAACAAACCAAACCAAGCAAAAACAATAAATAAATAAATAAACTATTTCATGTGAATCAAACATTAAATTGCCATGGATATTTGCATATTTGACCGATCATTGTATAAAATCAAATTCTCAATGTCAAACAGAGAAGTCGGTCAACTTTGATAAAAAAGTAAAGAAGTTTGTCCTAAAGCATTAACCCAAGGGGAATAGCATCCTACGAACAAAGACTAACGAATTTACAAGTAATCAAGACTTGTCCTCAACCCTTTTCATTTCCCATGCACAACCATATTTACAGCTTGTTAGATTTTAGTAGATTCCGAAAGTGTTCTCCCCACTGTACACCATATAAAGGAAACCATCTTCATCCTTGTTTTCGTCGTAAATTGCAGACATCAGAGCAGCTGCAATAAGTTGGCATGCTTGTACAGTCAGGAAACAGATAATAATAAAAATTTAAAAAGATGGCAAAAGGGTATAACGGTATAACCAGTGGGTGGCAGGGTGTTATCCTTCACAAAAATGAATATAGCCTTCTCAGGACTGAGCTTGATTCTTTTCCGCACAACATAAACAAACTGCCCAACAGTCAAATCTGCAGGAACCAGATATCTGCATTCCATGGCATAGACACAAAATTATTACCATTTCATTTGAGTGATTTCATTAGAGAAGTGACAAAAAAAAAAGGAAAACTTGTTGTTACAAGAATATTTTCAAATAATTTATTACATATTTCCTTATTAATGATGTACAAGAAACAAGATATGAACTTCATAATGAAAGTACTTACCACATTTAAGTTTTATGCTAGATGAAACTCACATTTCTAGTAAATGATTCCAAAGAAAACACTGATTTAACAACAAGCGTGATATGATTCTCAGGTCACTTATAATTCAAAATCTTGATAACAAGTATTATTAAACACACATCAAATGATATAAGAGAATCGATCCAATTTTATCTGCAGAAGTCCGAAGTTAAATCATCTCAAAAAATGAAAATAGAAGTTGAAATATATTTGAAAACCCAATATGTAACATCAGTGGCAAAGGAAAATAAATTAACAAACTTTTTCTTATCAATGTCTGGGACGTCACTCTTTTCAGCCCTTTCCACAATCACCTGCACCATACAATTAAATTAAGTTGATATGAGAAGAACATAGACTAGAGAATACTCCATTACATGTGAGCCCACTACACCGAAGAATACCGGAATTCTGTCCTGGTATTTCTCTCTAATGTGGGCAGATTCCGCTAGCCTCCTTTCTGCCTCATGAAAGAACCAAAATTTAGAATGGATTGAAAATAATCAGAAAAAATTCCTGGGATACTGTATATGAACTGATTATGGCTGTCGTTCACAACTAGAATTATAATACTAGTCCGATGTTTTACTCATGTGATTTGTTGTCCAAAAAAGCACAAAAGGTATGATATCTCATAATCATGTCACATTTATTCCTTTTGAACCATAACAAGGAAAATACTAAAGAACCAGTAGTAAGTAGTTAATGATAGAAAACTATCACGAACCAACAACCGTATAGTCAAAAGAAGACGAGCCCAAACTACAAATCCTGTACATTTAAGGGAACAAAAAAGAGCATTTGAATATATCCTTCCTTCGATTTCTTGACAACAGACTTTAAACAATTAGGCACCAAATAAGTTTAAATCTTACATAAAAAGAAAAAAAAAACGTATTAGAAAAGTATTTTCGGCTATGGGGAATACTCCATCAAATTCAGTTTCCATAAAAATTACCCCCAAACGCCATATAGTGAAACCACGATCGATGAAAGGAAGAACAGAAAATAAACAAGAAAAAGGGGACAGAAAAAAAAGAAAAAAATCAAATTCTGTATCGATGTAGAAAACAAACCCAGAGGGTGCTCCAACTTGAACGACTTCTTAGCCATGGAGATATTCTGCAACAAAAAAAAAAAAAATCAAAATCGTAGCATCAGATAACTTAGAAACCCTGACGTAATAACCATCTAAACAAAGAGGGGGAATCGAAAAATCAACAGGACAAACAACACAAAAACCCTTAAAAAAAAAACAAGAAAAACAATCTGAAGAGAAAACCAAATCACCACTTAACAAATTGGAGAGAAAAGAGTTTGAATTTGATATAGATGATCGAAGATTGAAGTCTAATAAATGCAGAAAAGGACGGATTAACTTACAGACTTCCAGTCCAAGCAAACCAAAAAACAAGAAATGAGAAATCGTTGATGGAGCGAATCAAAAAATGCGTTAAATTTATACTATGTATGAGTACAGTTGTTCACTACTTACTGCCGCATGGCCGGCTTACATCTTAATAGGCCACAACGACGCCGTATGTTTCCCATCAAAATTTTGCGCCGCATGGCCACAACTTATCTGATGTTGTTGTTCTAATTTCACAGTATTAAGTGTCAGACAGTGAAATAAAAATATATATTTTATTAATTATATTTTAATATTTGGTCAAATCATTCATTATGCCAACTTTTTAATATATTTAAATTTATTGCATGCATTTAATTTAATTATTAACTAAGTTTGTTATCTAGAGTTCAATAGAACTTAAACACGTAATTTAATTTAAAATCCATCTTTTTTAAATTAAATTTATTTTATCATATTTTTTGTTGATTTTATTTGCTTGACCATCAATTAGAAGTATTAGAATTTTAATCCAATTGGAAAAGGAAATAAAATTCAGATTTTGGTCAAATAACACATGTCATCTTATTAAATTGTTAATAATTTGATTTATATAGAACACGCATACATTTAGTGGTAGTGTGCAATCACATGAAAAAGTTGTGTTTTTAATGAGTTTTTTTTACTTAGTTTTTCATAGAATAGAGAAAGATAGTAATGATTTTTATAAAATTTCTGAAGAGTTTTATAAATAATTTAGAATATTTTGTTGATTATATTTGCATGAGTAATGAAATTAAAAAGTTGAATAAAAAATTAAGCTATTTGCTTGGGAAAATTGAAATTCTAGAAATTTTAGTAAAAAGTTAAATCTTTTGATTTGTTAAAGTTATTAAGATATTCAATTTGAATTTTTATTGTTTGTGTTAATTATAAATATTAATTTTCATTTGTTAGTTAAATTAGATTATAAAAAAACATTCCAAATTTTGGTTGATTATAAGGAGATAAATTTCAATATTTAATTAAATTAAATAAATAATCCTATTTGGGAATAAATATCTGATTTTAAATTATTATTACTTGTTAAAATGACACATGCACTTGCGTGAGAAAATAAAAAGACATTTAGTTCGTTTATGAAAAACTAAACTACATGCAATTTAAATAACACTTTTGTTATCATAGTATAAGAGAGTATGTCGATAAAGAATAACACTCATATTAATAATTAACTAACGTGACCAAAAATCTCGTAAATAGTAAAGATCATATCATAGTACTCTACTTCGATAAAAATCTTGAAACATTATCTTGCTTTTTATTCTCTTAAAAAATAATTGAATCATCCAAAAACATATAAAATTCAGTTATGGTCTTACAATCTATAAGGTCACCATACAATCGTCATCAAAGTAGGCATGCATCTATGAGGATGAGGAAGATGGAAAAAAGACCGACTTTAAAATTAAGTGTCTCAAAGATATCTTGCAATGCGAATGACAGATTATAATAAGTAAAGTAATAAACTAAATGACAATATTAACAACATGTATAATATCAAGACAAATGATAGTAAAATGAACCAAATTACCAACAAAAATGCAATATAAGTTAAGATCGGGTAAAAGAATTCTATTGGATGGAGAAGATTGAGCATTAAGCTTAAGAGGTGTATCCATGGTCTTGTTATTTGTACGACAAGCACGTTCAAATACGTCAATAATATATTTAGTGTAAGAGAGAAACATATAAGTTGTTGAAAGAAGATACTTCAATTCTGAAATGGTAACAAAAAGGGCTCAAGTCCTTCATTACAAAGCAGCTAGCCAACTCTAATTTAAATGCATCAATTCATATCAGCAGCATATAAGGAAATGATAAAACGACTAGGAGATGAACAATTTGCAATCAAAGTTGAGTCATAACGCTTTTAAAGTCAAGTGAATTACTCAAAGTAGAGAACTTTTCAAACCATGTATGACATGTCTGTTTAAGACAATAAAGAGCTTTTTGGAGATTGTAAATTTTCATAGGGTCTGAAAAATATGTCATCATCGAATACACAACTACAATAAGAATGCGAACTATGGTCATTTTTGGGACTAGAGCAAAAACTTCCTCACAATTCATACCATAATCATTGATAATATCCTTTGGTAACCAATTGAGTTTTATATTATTTAACAGACCCATTAGTCCTGATTTTATCTAATGGACACAACAACATCTAATGACACGCTTGTTTTATGGTAACAATATCAAGGCCCTAAAATGATTTTTAATGCATAGCAATAAGTTGCTTGACTAAAGTAATCTGCCAAATAAGATCATGAATAGTCCATTTATAGAATACAGGCTCAACGAGACGTGAATAAAGGTGAAAAGAAAACAAAGAAGTTGGAATAACAAAAGTAAACAAAATCTGGGAGTATAAAGGACTTACGAATACATGTAAACTAATGAGGAAGAAGAGGAGTCGCAATTGCAAGTGATGATCGAACAATATTAGGAGGAGGAACGATAGTAGGATGTGCAAGAATCTACTACATTATCAACTAGAATTCTACAAGAAACATGATGTGAGGTAGAACTAGAGAAATTGATATCACAATTAGCAAAAAAAGAATGAAACAACTCACACTAGATTTAGTTATATTACAGGTACTATTAGATATAAAAAAGAAAGAGACATGTTCAAGAAAGACAACATGATGAGAAACATAATTTTTTACTAACTACATCCAAAATAACAACATCCCTTCTTACCTATACCATAACCAAAAAAGACAAAATTGTGATGACAATTTACTACGTTCAACTTAAGGATGAAAGGACAAAACAAGTAGAAGCAAAAATACTTAAAGAACCAAGAGTATATTCATACAACTTTTCAAATATCAACAAACCTAAATTTTGTTGGATTGAAATTCTATCAATCAAATAGGTACTAGCGAAGATTGATTCATTCCAAAATTCACTGGGACCGTAAGCAGATAATGAAAGCAAATGATTAATTTTCACAAGATATTTATGTTTTTGTTCAATAATATCAAATGTACATAAAGATTGGTAAATAGTGTCATCCAAAGTTAATAAACTAGAGAAAGGTTTAGAGTTACATTCACTACTCAAATCACAATAAAAACACTTGATAACAACTCAATGTTAAGTTCTCCAAACAACATGAAATCAATAAAAATACTTAATAAAATCATATCAATATTTCATGAGATATATCCAAAAAATATATAGTGAAATCATTGGGAAACAGGTGTTGAGAAAAACCACCTAAATCAATTATGCGGAATATGGTTTTTCCAATATTTAGTACCTGATTCAAATCACAAACAAAAACCGAGTACAAACGCAATAACAGTCGAGTGATAATCAAGACAAATCAACCAAATCAACGCACACGAAATTTTAGCGTGGAAAACCCCAAATTGGGTAAAAACCATGGGACCCGATTAGGCCACTTAAAACTTCCACTATCAACGATAATAATAGGTACAACCAAGTCTCAATACAGCACAATCATCATCATTATCAAGAAGGAATCAAGAGAGTAACAAAGAAAAAGAGAATTCGATTTCTCTTGTTCGTTTTTATCCAAGTAGATGAACTTACAGAGCTACAAAATAGATCTTCACCGTTCAGATTTATGCCCAGGATGTCACGAACAAGCTGTCAAAATTTCACGCTGATCCAACGGTCCAAACTCCGGTAAAGTGAACTTTTCTGAAACTGCCTTTGTAAAATCCGAATCTGCCTTCTCCCTCTCTGTGTTTTGCTGCTTTCTTCTATTTTAGGGTTCCCTCTTCTTTTAAATAAGGGCATGGGCCTTGTCCTTATTTGTCCAGCCCATTATTTGGGCCGAACATAAAAAAACTCCCCCTTCAGCTCATAAAGTGGGCTCCAACAAGTCCGCTCTTCGTCGACAAGCCTCAAGCTTTTCCTTTGGTAAAACCTTTGTCAACATATCGGATCCGTTCTCACTAGTGTGAACTTTCGCCAAGTGCAGCTACTTTGTTTCAAGCACGTCCGGAATCCAATGATACCTTACATCAATGTGTTTTGATCTCGAATGAAATGACGAGTTTTTAGACAAATGTATAGCACTCAGACTATCACTGAATACAACATATTTCTCCTGGCGCAAACCCAATTCCTCAAGGAATCTCCTCATCCACAAAGCTTCTTTGCAACCCTCAGTAATTGCAATGTACTCAGCTTCTGTGGCGGATAACGCAACACACTTTTGCAACTTTGATTGCCATGATACGGCTCCCCCTGCAAAGGTCATCAAGAATCCTGAAACGGAGTCAACATCGCCTGCCATGTCTGAATCGATGTATCCAATTAGCATAGGATCACTACTACCAAAACACAAACACAATTTGGAAGTACCTCGAAGATATCTTAGTATCCACTTCACTGCTTCCTAGTGGTCTTTGCCTGGATTGGAGAGAAATCGACTGACTACTCCAACGGAATGATCAATATCGGGCCTAGTGCAAACCATGGCATACATCAAACTGCAAACCGCAGATGCGTATGGAATACGAAACATGTCCGCCTTTTCTTCCTTACTTATAGGACATTGTTTTGATGTGAGCTTGAAGTGATCTGCAAGTGGAGAACAGACTGCCTTCGCCTTACACATGTTGAACTTTTCAAGTACCTTCTCGATGTAGTCTTCCTGCGACAACCACAGTTTCCCATCCTTCCTATCACGAGAAATCTTCATGCCGAGAATCTTCTTTGCCAATCCCAAATCTTTCATGGCAAAAGACTTGCTCAATTATCCTTTCAACTTAACAATCTTGCTAGTATCATGGCCTATTATCAACATATCATCAACATACAAGAGGAGAATAATGAAGTCATCTTTGGAATACCTCTTGATGAATACACAATGGTCTGACGATGTTCGGCTGTACCCGTGGCTCACCATGAATGAGTCAAACTTCTTATACCACTGCTTGGAGCTTGTTTAAGGCCATACAAGCTCTTCTTCAACTTGCACACAAGATCCTCTTTTCCTCTGACATTGAACCCTTCTGGTTGCTCCATGTAAATTTCTTCCTCCAACTCACCATGAAGAAATGTTGTTTTCACATCAAGTTGCTCAATCTCCAGGTTCAGGCGTACTGCTAGACCAAGAGCAACTTAGATCGAGGACATCTTTACAACTGGGGAGAATATTTCTTCAAAATCGATTCCCTTCTTCTGACCGTACCCCTTCACAACCAATCGAGCCTTGTACCTTGGTTGTGAGCTACTGATTTTGGTCTTCAACTTATAGACCCATCTATTCTTGAGAGCTTTCTTTCCTTGCGGCAATTTTACCAAGTCATAAGTGTGATTCTCGTGAAGAGATTGCAACTCTTCTTCTATGGCTTTCAACCACTCTTTCTTCTCATCAACGGAAGTTGCTTCTTGATAAGTTTCTGGCTCTCCAGCATTAGTGAGCATCACATACTCATTTGAAGAGTACCTGGTAGAAGGATGACGCTCTCTGGTAGATCTTCTCAAGAGAGGTTCGTTTGGCAGCTCTTGAACCTCTTCTTCGACTTGCTCAGTCGGTTCAACATCGTCAACTAGGGGAGGCATATCATCGTTGATGCCATTGGAATTATCTAACCCCGGTTCTTTGTGATCATGACTCTCTACAGGTGTAGGAACTGAATCAAAATCAATCATATCATCATTGTACCTCTCCATTATTTCTATCTTATAACTATCTTTGATGCATTGGTCTTCTACGAACACTGCATCTCGGCTTCTAATAAGCTTTTTCTGCACTGGGTCATAGAACCTGTAGCCAAACTCATCGAGACCATATCCAACAAACACACACGACCTTGTCTTCACGTCGAGCTTCGACCGCTCATGTTTCAGAATGTGAACAAACCCTTTGCACCCAAAAACACACAGATGAATATACGAAGGTTCCTTTCCTGACCAAACTCGATCTAGAACCTCAAAACCCAATGGAACACACGGCGTGATATTCAAAACATGGACCACTGTATTCAATGCTTCAGCCCAAAAGGACCTTAGCAACTGTGACTGCGAGAGCAAAAATCTAACCCTTTCCACAAGTGTCCTGTTCATTCTCTCAGCTAACTCATTCAACTGAGGAGTTTTCGGAGGTGTCTTTTGATGTCGAATACCTTGCTGCCTACAATACTCATCAAATGGGCCACAATACTCACCACCATTATCCGTTCGGATACACTTAAAGCTTCACACCTGTTTCTCTTTCAACACGAGCATGAAATTGTTTGAAGACATCCAACACTTGATCTTTTGACTTCAACATATACACCCAAACCTTCCTTGAATGATCGTCGATGAAAGTCACAAAGTAAAGGGCACCACCAAGTGTTCTTGTCTTCATTGGACCACACACATCAGAGTATACCATATCAAGTACATCCGTTTTTCGCGAGTGAGGAGCCCTCTTGAAGGAAACACTAGTTTGCTTACCTGCCAAGCAATGAGCACACCGCTTTAGAGAACCATTTTTCACACTTGAGAGAAGGTTCTTCTTAACTAGTATCATCAATCCCTTCTCACTCATGTGGCTAAGCCGATTGTGCCAAAGTTCTATCGTGTATTCATCATCTACCGCATTTGCGGTAGACTCCACGATCTTCGCATGCATCACATGTAATGAGGAACATTTTTGTCCTCTCGGCACGATCAGAGAGCCTTTGGTGAGCTTCCATTTACTATCACAAAAGGTGTTGCAAAATCCTTCATCGTCGAGCTTACCAGTGGAGATAAAATTCATGCGGATGTCGGGAATGTGCTTCACACCTCTCAAAACTAAGGTATTGCCATTGTCAGTCTCCAAACGCACATCTCCCATACCAATGGCTTTGGTAACACCATCATTACCCATCTTCACGCTTCCAAAGTCACCAGAAGTGTATGACATGAAGAAATCCCTCCGCGATGTCGCGTGTATCGAAGCACCGCTATCAATTACCCAAGTTGTATCTTGGCAAGCGAGATTTATGGCTTCCTCATCATAGAAAATTAAGAACTCATCAGTGGCTGTGGCTACCTTTTCACCTGTATCACCCTCATCGGTCTTCTTTTCATTGCCCTTAGTATTCGGATTCTCTCGAAGAAACTTTCAACAAAATCTCTTTATGTGTCCCTTCTTACCATAGTAATGACACTCAAAATTTGCATATTTGCCGCTCTTACTTTTGCCTTTACTTTTATCTTTCAGACCTCTACTTTGACTCCTCCACCTATTTTTGGTGACTAGAATGTCTGACTATGAAGAAGAACCCGTCGACTTACTTCTCATCTCCTCATTCAACACACTGCTCTTGACTACATCCATAGTCAATTTACCATCCGGGGCTGAGTTGGACAACGACATTCTGAATGTCTCCCATGAGTCTGGTAAAGTACCAAGAAGTAACAATCCCTGAATCTCATCATCAAACTTGATTTTCATTCCAGTCAACTGATTTATAATCCCTTGAAATGTATTCAAGTGGTTTATCATTGCTTTCCCATTCTGATACTTCAACCCTAATAGTTGCTTGATCAAATACAACTTGTTGTTACCTGTCTTTCGAGCATACAACTCCTCAAGCTTGTTCCACATGCTCTGTGCATTCCTTTCCTCACTGACCTGGTTGAGGACGATATCATCTACCCATTGCCGAATGTACCCGCACACCTGATGATGACATAATTCCCATTCAGCATCTGTTTTATTAGCCGGCTTCTCACTGACAAATACTGGCAGATAATAGTCTTTTACATAAAGGAGATCTTCCATCTTTCCCTTCCAAACATGATAATTGGAGCCATTCAAAGTAACCATCCGACTTGTATTGCTCTCCATGATTCAAGTAAGCACAAAAACAAGAACCTTGCTCTGATACCACTTTGTTGAGAAAAACCACCTAAATCAATTATGCGGAACATGGTTTTTCCAATATTTAGTACCTGATTCAAATCACAAACAAAAACTGAGTGCAGACGCAATAACAGTCGAGTGATAATCAAGACAAATCAACCAAATCAACGCACACGAATTTTTAGCGTAGAAAACCCCAAATTGGGTAAAAACCATGGGACCCGATTAGGCTGCTTAAAACTTCCACTATCAACGATAATAATGGATACAACCAAGTCTCAATACAACACAATCACCATCATTATCAAGATAGAATCAAGAGAGTAACAAAGAACAAGAGAATCCGATTTCTCTTGTTCGTGCTATCCAACTAGATGAACTTACAGAGCTCCAAAATAGATCTTCACCGTTCATATTGATGCTCAGGACGTCATGAAAACGCTGTCAAAATTTCATGCCGATCCAACGGTCCAAACTCCGGGCAAGTGAACTTTTCTGAGACTGCCTCTGTAAAATCCGAATCTGCCTTCTCCCTCTCTTTGTTTTGCTGCTTTCATCTATTTTTAGGGTTCCCTCTTCTTTTAAATAAGGGCATGGGCCCTGCCCTTATTTGTCCAGCCTATTATTTGGGCTGAACATAACAACAGGGAGGCTCCAAACATCAAAATGAATAAGATCTAATGGTGCAAGAGAAACATAAATACTTCTACTAAAAAATAAGAAATATCATGAGTTTTCAAATTACATGAAGCCCCAATAGAAATTACAAATTGTGAACTTTAAGGTGAAATATAATTAAGATGAGAGTATCATAAATAAAGGTAAGAAGAATAATGTCTTAAACCAAAAGAAGGCAAATCAAAACTGAAAGCTACAATATTCGGTAGTTTAATCTCATCCAAGATATAAAGTTTCATTCTCCTATGGTTAAATCCCAATCACCATATGAGATTGCAGGTCTGTGAATGACAAGTAATAGAAGAAAAGAAACCTAAATATCAAGATTCACACAATTGTTTGAGTTAAAAATATTTAAAATTAAATTTATAATATAATAGACACTAGCAAGAGATAAACTTCGTGTTACAACCGAATCGAAACCTACTAAAGGCATAGGAAAACAATTAGCAATCATAAATGAAACTAGAATAAGAATCTAAAAATGCAAATTCTCAATCAACAAATAACAATCTAAAAATCAAACTAGAATAAGACCACATAATAACTGAATTGTTGACACATTGCAAAAATAATAAACTATAGTCCAACAACATAAACAAGAATTAAAAAAAACCCAACAATGATTACCTGAAATTCAAAAAATGATTATACGAGCACCCAAAGTAGATTATACGAGCACCAAGTTTGCTATTGTATGTAGTGGTGTTCATGGTCCAATTCGGTTTATTTTTGTGAGAAAACTTGGTGCAGCGAAAGTTTTGTTTCGCAATTGAAATAGGGAATTAAGGGAAATTAGAGAAATAACTCTAAGGAAAATAGAATAATTATATTAATTGTAAAAGAAATTTAAAATTAATATTCACCACAACCTTTTAAATAGAATTCAAATCATGATTTTAAATCCTTAATAAGATAAAGTAAATCTTCTACAAAAAGATAAAATCTATCTAACATATTAAAACGAATAAAATCAAATACGAAAATAATAGAGAAGATAAAATATTAAAAGGATTACGAATATTAAAAGACCATGGGTTTATGTGCTTGGGCCACAACCATGTCCTACATTAATCTCCTCCTCTTGAAGAAAACTCATCCTCGAGTTTTGTAGAAGTAAAAAAACTCATCAAGGATCAAATATGAATTTGGAGTTTGTTGCTCCGAAAATCAAGTTTGTTGAAAACCATACTGCACCTTTTTTAACCTTGGTGGAGACCCCAAAAAGTTGCTTCGAATTGATCACCAATATCGAATACAATTATAAAGTTTGATCCTTTAAATTGTTCAAAAGAATCTAATTTCATTTCACCACGTTCGTTGTCTACGATGCTTTGTTGTTGAAAGAATATCTGCTTTTGAATAGGAACAAGTTCATCTTGCTTATTGAAAATACAAGTGGGCTGGCCAAACAACCGAACTGGTTGCAATTTTTCTAAAGGAACAGAATCACATTTTAGGATTTAAATCTCATGATTCGATTCTAGGATCACATGCATTGGTGATATGCAAGCTCCAGTGATACTGGTGAATAATGGTTGGTCTTCCTTTATAGTCGGACTAGTCTCTGGCTGTGGAGATTGCGACATCAACACTATTTTCTGATCAAACCACCAAAATACAAAGGTATTGTCGCAACCTCTATAAGTGGCATCAACATCATAATGCCATGGTCATTCGAGTAAGACATGACAAGCATTCATACCAACTACGTCACACATAATTTCATCCTTGTAATATTGTCCAATGGATAACAAAACTTTACACACATCATACACTTGAACTTTAGGTCTTTTCTTGATCCATGCAATTTTGTACAGGGAAGGGTACTCTCTGTCTTCAAATTTAATGCCTTTACAAGTGTCTTGCATATGACATTCTCATTGCTACCATTATCGATAATCATGTTTCATACCTTGTTACGGATGGTGCATCAAGTTTGAAAGATTTTGTGTCATTGTAAATGGTCCAATTTCTTTGGTGCCAATCAGAGCCACTAGATGATACATGTAACCTCTTCTCCAACATCACCTTCTTCAAATTCAGCTCTTTCAAATATGTCACCGCTCGATATTTGTTCCTTCTCACTTCCCTCTATTGGATTGTATGCACACCTATAGAGGGAGGGGAGTGAATTAGGTGTGCTAATTTTTTTGTGCGATATTTATTTTTCTAACCTTAAGTGATTTATCAATAATAAATAAACAAACAATCACAAATATGAGAGAGATAAGGGGAAAAAAAACAACATCGATTTGTTCACAGGGTTTGGCAACCCGATCTACTCCACACTCCAAGTTCCCGACTTGGAGATCCTTAATCATCTAACCTCTCCAGTTAGTGATGATTGACTTCACGGGTGTCAACCAAACCTTTACAATGACTCTTTCTCAGGATGTCATCCTTTTTGACTTGACTATTACGGGGCGTCATCTTTGATGTATTGATTTACAAATATTGCTGAAATAGAAAATATAAGTTTAGAACTTAACTCTCTAATATGAAATCTCAAGTTGAGGATTGAGAGAGTTAAGTCTATGCACTCATTTGATTGGTAAGAATACGAATATGAATTTTGGTAGAGCTTTGTTACGATTCTCACGTTGTTAGAATGAGCTTCTGAGTGCCTTCTATTTATAAACTCTATTAGGCTGGTCGACAACCTCCATTTTGGTCAACCGCCTCCCGATTGTTGGAATGTTACCGTTATGAAATTCAGTCGAATGGTTGACCAAATTGTCCCTAGTCGACTACTTTTAGGCATAGCATAATTTGGCTCGAATCTGTCTATTTTGCCGGTCAATCAAATATACAGTTGTTCGACTGCTCAGCTGAAGAAAACCCGAGCTCTCTATCCATTTCTCTTTCAACCGTCTTTCCAATATCGGTCTACTATTTCTTCATTTTGGCTCTTTATTCAGCCAACTAGTCAACCAAATTGTCCCTGTTAGTCGACCTATACTCCATGTTTTCCACATTTTGCAGTGTTTAAGTCCCAAAACTTAACGAATGGCTACATGGACTTAACCCAACATGTTAGTACACATAAATATCCTTGTTAAGGGGTATTTCCAATGAAGATCAACATCAATATATAGATAAAACAATTAAACATAATCAAAAGATAAACAACTTATAATTCAATTAAAATATTCATCATCAAAATAATTAAGCCAATGACTCTTAGGCTAACAATCTCCCTATTTTTTGTGATGACAACATCTTATTAGTTGTTTATTCCTAACGTTAAGCATGTGCATATAGTATTGCATAATTTGATCTCTCCCCCTTAGTTTATGCAATATATCTAACTTTTAATTTCATGCAATTCATGCTTCTTACAACTTATATAAATCTCTCCACCTTTGTCATAATCAAAAGGAAATCAATGGGGATGTCTAAAACAAATTCATAAAAAGATTTCTCCCCCTTTATCATTATTTAAGCCATATAAATCATTGGAGGGAAATCATCACATACAAAAATTATTCATAAAAAAAAAAACATTCAATATATTTTCTCCCCCTTTATTAATATGCAAAATCCAATCAATGAGGATATCCAAAATATCAAACAACACCATTTAATCAAATTAATTCTCCTCCTCTGGCATTAAACCAACATAATAATTGAGGGTATAACATCAAAACACATCAAATATATTTCTTCCCCTTAGAATATCAATTGTTGTGAGAACAAAGTCACTATATCAAATAATTCAATTTACCACTTGTTGAGAAATGAAAAAACCCTTAATTTTTTATAAATAGAATTATTCAAATTAAAAATTTATTCTCCCCTTATTTCAAAATTCAAATGTAAGACAAAAGGGAATCCATAAAAAACGTTTGTTGGATTATCAAATATTGAGCTATAAGATTCCAAATGTTAAAGTTCAATTTAAAAAAAATGGATACCAATTTTCATACTCAAATCAAAATAGCTCATTTCATCAAAATGAAATTCAACCAACACAATCCAAAAAGAATTTTATGATACCAATAATTGGATTAACAAAATTTTAAACCCAAAAATACCAATTGAAGAATTAACAAAAATAAGCCATATAATACCAAAAAGAATATGCAAACAAAAGAATCAATATTAATCAAGAGAATGAAATTTTAACCTATATGTATATAGTCAACTCAATTCTATTCAGATCAAGAGTATTATGTATTAAGTTATTTCAACAAACTATTTACATACTCTTGATTCAAAAATTGAAAAACATAAGTGTTTTTCTAGCCACTCAAACCTTTTTGGGTCCTTTAACCTTAGAAATGATTCCTTTTGGATCCTACATCAATTTAGAAGTTGTTATTTTATCATTTAATTTCAATGGATAACTAAAAGATTTATGTCCTACACAATTACAACTATTATAAATAGTAGGACAAACAAAGAAATTTTCATAATTCTTTTTCTTTGCAGAACGTTGATAGCCAATTCCGACTTTATCAAATGTGACTCTTTGCTTTCCTAAAAGCATGTTAAAATTTTTATTACCATTAGTGAATTTAAGCACAATAGAGTTTAAATTATCATTTTTCACTTTCAATTCACTAACATTAAACTCAAGAGATTTAATAGTAGCAGTTTCATTCATGCTTTTCAAAACAACAATTTGATTTTCAAAAGTTTTAATCATCTCAACAGGCTTTTTCATCAAATTGTCATTCTCATTTTTCAACAAATTATACTTAGACTTAATAGCTTTAACTTGATCAAACAATTCATCAAAAGAATTCATCAAGTCATTATCATCACAATTATTTTTTAAATCACTAGAAGAATTGTTTACCTCATTTTCTTTGGTCATTAAGCAAATGTTTGTCATATCATCATCTTTGAAGGATGTGCTTTCTTCACTATCAATTTGATTTGTACCTACACGTGTAAGCTCAAGAACTTTTCAAATATCATTAGAGTTAGCATATGCTTGTACTTTATCAAATTTATTTCTACTCAAAGCACAATATAATATGTTCATGGTTTTAGCATTTAAGCACAAATTATTTTTATCAATATCATTGAATTCACAAGACAATCTAGGAATATTTATTTCATTTTCAATGATATGCCATAAATCATAATCAATAGATTGTACAAATATTTTCATCGTAGACTTCTAATATAAATAATCATTACCCTTAAAATAAGGATGTCTAGAAATGGATTGTCCTTCAACATTCATATTGAAATCCATAATAATTTATACAATAAAAAAGTTCAATCAAGTTTGTCCAAATAAATTTCAACAAGAAATTTAATCCAATCAACAAATTTATATAATATGCACAATATCACACAAAAAGTTTATTAACCCCACTTTGATACTACTTGTTGGATCGTATGCATGCCTCTAGAGGGGGGTGAATTATGTGTGCTAACTTTTTTGTGTGATATTTATTTTTCTAACCCTAAGTGATTTATCAGTAATAAATAAACAAAAAATTACAAATATAAGAGAGATAAGAGAAAGAAATACGACACTGATTTGTTCACACAGTTCGAAAACTCAGCCTATGTCTGCGCTGCAAGTTCCCGACTTGGAGATTCTTAATCACCTAACCTCTCCGGTTAGTGATAATTGACTTCACGGGTGTCGACCAAACTGTTATAATGACTCTTTCTCAGGGCGTTACCCTTTTTTGACTTGACTATTACAGGGCATCGCTCTTAATGTATCGATTTACAAATATTGCTGAAATATAAAATACAACTTTTGAACTTAACTCTCTAATATGAAATCTCAAGTTGAAGATTGAGAGAGTTAAGTCTATGCACTCATTTGATTGGTGAGAATACAAGTATGAAATTTGGCAGAGCTTTGCTACGATTCTCGTGTTGTTAGAATGAGCTTCAAAGTGCCTTTTATTTATAAACTCTGCTAGGCCGGATGGCCACCTCCATTTTGGTCGACCACCTCCCGATTGTTGGAATGTTACTATTGAGAAATAAAGTTGGGCGGTCGACCAAATTGTCTCTGGTCGACCGGTTTTAGGCATAGCAGAATTTTGCTCGAATCTGTCTATTTTGTCGGTAGACCACTTCAGCTCCGGTTGACCGCTTCTTCAGGTTTGTCCATTTTTTTGTCAATCAAATATACAGTTGTTCGACCGCTTCCTCAGTCGAAAAAAAACCGAGCTCTCTGTCCATTTCCTGGTCGAACGCCTTTCCAATACTGATCGACCACTTCTTATTTCTGGCTCTTTCTTTAGCCAACTCGACCAAATTGTCCATGTTAGTCGACCTGTACTCCGTGTTTCTCACATTTTAAAGTGTTTAAGTCTCAAAATTTAACCAATAGCTACATGAACTTAACCCAACATGTTAGTACACATAATGTAACATCTCCTAGTGCTCCTAGTACAATATTTTTTGCTTTGGGCCGAAGCCCGCATGGTTTTGTTCTTGGGGTTAGCCCAAAATGCGTTGTAGTAGGTAGGGAAGGGAACCCTACTTATAAACCATGCATTTTCTACTCTTCCAAGTAATATGAGATTGTGTCCCCCTATATGGGTTAGACCCACACTTGGGGCTTTCCTGGCCTTCACAGTGTGGGCTGCCATAATCTCCCCCCTTTGGGGACCCAACGTCCTCGTCGGCCACACTTCTAGTTGAGATTTCACTCTGATACCATTTGTAACATCCCCTAGTGCTCCCAGTACAATATTGTCCTCTTTGAGCCGAAGCCCACATGGTTTTGTTCTTAGGGTTAGCCCAAAATGCGTTGTACTAGGTAGGGAGGGGAACCCTACTTATAAACCATGCATTTTCTAATCTCTCTAGTGATGTGGGATCATGCCCCCCTGATATGGGCCAAACCCACATCTGGGTCTTTCCTAGCCTTCACAGGGTGGGCTACCACACATAAATAGCCTTGTTAAGGGCTATTTCCAATGAAGATCAACATAAATATAAAGATAAAACAATTAAGTATAATCAAAAGATAAACAACTTATAATCAATTAAAACATTCATTATCAAAATAATTAAGTCTAATAACTCTTAGACTAACACTCTCTTCCTCTACGAAGTTAACAATATAGTCTATTTGGGCAATTGTTAGAGAGGTAACCTAGTTGATTGCATCCGTAAGGATCACCACGATTTCCTTGTTGTTGTGGAATTCAATTTTGTGTAATAGGTCTAGTGATAGTTGAATTTCCACCTTTATTTAGAATTGATTATGAGGGAAAAGAAATATCTTTGTGATTATTGTCGCTCATAGTTGTTGGCCTCTTTTGATTGGAGGAATTTTCTGGTGCTGATCATCGAAAGTTGTTTGAATTACAAGCGATAGATCTATTGATTTGAGTTTCCACCTTCATTGCTAGATTCACAGCATCTGTCACTGTCTAAACTAATTGAAGAGCCAATCGGACTTGAATAACCAGTTAGAGGCCGCCAATATATCGAGCTATTAGTTGGTCTTCTGTTTAAAATAAATTAGCTCGGGCATTCAATCAATATAATTCCTCTGTGTATTCAATCAATATTCGGTTGGCTAGACGAAATTTTTAATACTGCTGATATAAAAATTGCTTGTAATTGAAAGGAAAAAATCGACTTTATAATAAACACTTCATCTTAGACAAGTCTAAACTCGTATTTTCCTTGTCTCTATCTATTAAATTGGAGTTGCTCCCACCATGCTAAAGCTCCCCATTTTAATTTATAAGTCACTAGCTTGACTTATTTTTCTTCTAAGATGTTTAGGTAATCGAAAAAATTCTCGACTGTGTGAATCCAATCTAAAAAATCTTCAATATTTAATCGTCCATCAAAAGTCGGCATGTCCATCTTCATTTTGAACTCGTGAGTGTTTGGGTGTCAAGTCAGAATGCGGTCTTTGGGGAAATCATCTCCTTTGTGTCATGAATAATGAATTGCCACATTAGTTCTAGTCATAAATTTTCTCGTTCATGCCACGTTGGATAATCATTTAATCGATTTAATGAGAAAATGTGGTTCGTTCATTATGATTTTGAGCTAGGTTGGTGGAAACCCTAACTAGTTTGCTAGAGAACTCATCAAAATCATCCCTGTCACTGGTCATGAATTCTCGCCTACCGTCGGGGAGGCTTGGCCGGTCTTGATGCTACCGCTGTTGTCATTGGTGGTTTTGGAATGGCTCGGGATTGCGAGGTCCAAATTTGGGATCATGCGCATGAGCAGAGATCATCGTTGGAAGTGTGTGATTCACCTCTGTAATGTCGCGATCCAGTCCACATTGAGGTTGTCTATGGTCATCGTCGGCATCGTGGTGTTGCGGTCGACCGATCTGGCCGTGGTTGGTGGTAAGCCAAGCCCTAATAGGGTGGTTGGCCTCCTTAGCCATATTAAGGTTTGCCGGTGCACTTTTTTGGTTGGATTTTCTCCACTCTCCATTGTCGGTGATTCGTTGCCAACTTGAACCTTCATTAGCCATCAGGTCGAGGTGAAAATATTTGCTCTAATACCAATTTGGTCAGCAGAAGTTTAGTTTTGTAATCGAAAAAGAAAGTAGGAAAAATTAGACAAATAACTCTCAGAAAAATAGAATAATTATATTAGTTGTCAAAAAGTTTAAATTTAATGTTCACCACAATCCTTTAAATAGAATTCGAGTCATGATTTGAAATCTACAATAAGATAAAGTAAATCTTCTATGAAAAGATAAAATCTATCTAACAAATTAAAATGAACAAAATCAAATATGAAAATGATAGATAAGATAAAATATTTAAAAATTTGTGAATATTAAAAAATCACGGGCTTATGGGCTTAAGTCACAACCTTGTCCTGCATCAAAACTGAACTAATTTGGTGATCGATTTCTGGTAACTTTAGAATCGAAACTAGATTTTTGGTACAAAATTGAAATGGAACTAAACCTAAAATTTTCGTTTGGTTTAGGTTCGGTTTCAGTTTCTTTTCTATTACAAAAATATGGTCAAATAAATAATGAAATTAAAGAAAACTTGTATATAAAATTTAAAAATAAAATTCAATAATTTTTAAATTATAATAAATTTAATTAATTAAATTCTAAAATTTTCTAATTATATGTAATTCAAAATTGTTTTCATGATATTCAATTAGTCCTAATTTCATTTTTTATTAATAATAATAAAATTTCTAATTAGAATTAACTATATTAAATACTACTAAAATAGAATATAAGAATTTAATTAGAATTTTCAATTTATTTACACCAAAAATCGATTATTTTTCAAACACTAATGATAATTCTGTTCGGTTAATTTTGGTTTGACATATGTCAAACCAAAACCGAATCAAATTTTATCGGTTTCCAAAATTTAGAACCGAATGTTTGTTCGGTGGACTTTGAAAATCGACAAATACCAAATTGAGTCAACCTATTCGGTTCAGTTTTTTGAATCCAAATTGGCTTTGAACACCCCTAATTGTATGAAGATTCATTTTCTCTAATACAAACATAAACACAAAAAGAAACTTTGAAGAGATAAGAAGTTCTTCAATAAAATTACTCTAATACCATGTGAAATTATGAGAATCCAATTTGAAGAACCAAAGGAGTTTAGAGTTTCTTATTCAATGCTTAATTGAAAGGAATGGTTAAATAGATTTATAAAAGAAAATAACAAAAGATTAATTTACCCTTAATGAGAAATGTCAAATGTATTTTATAATCTAATATGAATAAAATTAAAAGATAAAAAGAGGAGAAAAATTAAAATTTGTTTAGTTTATTGTACTAACAAAACCTCTATTAAAAAAAATATCAACTATTTAACTTGAATCTCGAATGACATCGAAGCTAGCACGATGACTCAAAAACTATAATACCCCGACTTTTTATATAAAAATTTAATAAGGATAATTAGAAAGAAATTGGAGATTTTTGGATTTATTGGATAATTATCGGGGTATTACCAAAGACGTATTCGTTAGATTTAATTTATGAGAATTTATCCGATGATGATTAAGAATTAATTTGGAAGAAGAATAAAATGATATTTATTGGATTAGTTGGGGATTAAATGTTAGAGAGGATTAATTGAAGATTAAATGAAGATTAATTGAGGAATTGGAAATGAAAGAAATTAATTGCCAATTGGAGATAAGTATACATTAAGTGAATGATTGGATCAAAGGAATTGAATTAATTGGAATTGGAAAGGAATTGAATTAATTGCAATTGGAGGTGAGAACCGGTTCAGCAGTAGAACCGGTTCAGTGTGTGTGGTGTGGCTTGGTTCAGTTTAAAATTTAAAGGGAGATTTTGAATTGGCCTTCGGCCATTCGCGAAAACGCAAGAAGAAGGAAGGAGGGAGAGAGGGCAAGAGGGAGACGGGGTCTGCGACAAAGAGACGGCGACAACGTGCGGGCTCGGGTTTGGCGTGCGACTCCTAGCAGGTGCGGGCTGTTGGTCATTGGTGTAGTGAGCTGTGGGCATGAACCATGCGAGGCTAGGGCACGGGTTCGTTCGATCCGATTTCAATTGCAATTTGGGGGCTCGATTTCTTGGCCGAGGTAAGCTCTCGGTCGATTCTTTGATGCTCAATGTTTTGGTGTTTCATTTGGGGTTGGCAGTGATAGAATGCGAGGGCGATTTGGTGAGGGCTAGGGAGCTGCTCCGATCAGGTGTTCCAACCGGGTGCTCCGACCCGGGTGTGACCGAGTTTGGCTTGACCCGTTCGAGTTGAGCTTCTGACTGTCAAGGACAAATCTTCCAACCTGGAATTGCACCCTGCGTGATGGACACTCTAGAAAAGCTGATAGAGTGTTGTTGGTGGCTTCGGGTGTGCTGGTCGGGCGTGCAAAAGGGGCTACACTCTACCTTCTGGGAAGTGGCAGAGTGTTTATCTTCTAGCGATGGCAAGATAAAAAGGGTAGAGGAGTTTTGTGCTGGAGAATCCTCTTCTGGTTGTCGTGTGATGTTCTTGGTGAGATGAGAGCCGAGAGAAAGTGGGCAGAAATGAGATGGAGAGCTGTGCGCTGAATGTTCTGATTTTGGCCGAAGGTTGAAGCTGTTGGAGTTGCTTCTGCTCTGCCCTATTTTCTGGTGATGGCCGAGAGGTGATGGCCTCTCTCTGGTGTTCTCTGGTATAATGACTCTTTGCTTCTCTGATTTTAGGGATTATGTGATAATGTGGTTGAATGAATGCTTTGTCAATGGAACGGTTACTGTCAAAGTTTGAAGTTTAAGAAATCTGTAATTTGTTTTCTTGCTCATGGTTGAACATTTAATGAAATTGAATAATTGCTTGGTTGTTAAGTGATCTGTAGTGAGAAAATTTGTTTACGTTGATCGGCCCTATTGTCTGATTTGCTAGAGAAAAATCTGCTCCGTTATATAGGTTGAAAATGTTGTTATGCATGACTAGGTTCTATTCTGATTACTGCTGGATAGACAATGGAGAATTTATGTTTTGTTGGATAACTATCAGCTTATTGGACAATAATTGGAAATATGCCCTATTGTTTAGGGTTTTGATAATTGTGAATATTGATCTGCTAAGGATATTCTCTAGTGGTGTGTGTATGTTGATTGTACACTATTGGGTTAGGAATGATTAACTGTTTGGATTAATTGTTGGAACTAATATTGGTTGTGAAGGTTAATATTCTGCAAGATTAATTACAGATTTGATAATAATTAGAGGTATGCTTCTGTTGAATGATTTTGGTTGGATGTGATAATTTGTTGGTGATTGTCCGAATGTTAAAATGTTGGAATCGATTTGGTTGCTGGGAGTATTATGCATGTATGTTAGATTAAATTCACGCACTGTGAGATTTAAGAGTATTCAACACCTTAGATTTATGCTCTGCACGTTTGGACGAGTTTAACTGTTGTTACGTTGGTTTTGGTTTCAGTTCACTAATTGGAATAAGATATTATGGAAATTGGGTAATATAGTTTTATGAATCGATTTGGATATTGTTATTAAGCATTGATTTATAGGCCGATAATTTATGGATGAAGTTACGTTGGTAATTATGGGTCTATAATTCATAAATGGAATTACGTTGGTCTCCGCTATGTATTGAACTTAGTTTCTAAACGTTATCAATCGGGATTAATTTATTAGATCAAGTTATAATTAATGAAACGGTTTATTTTAAGAAACTCGAGTAGATGATGTATAAGAATATAAAATGTGAGATTAATAAGTTGATTTAAAGCAATTAGTTTAATAATTAAGCGTTGTTAAATTGTGAAGGTACTAAATAAGGAAGAAAAGGATAATGAATAAGCATTGAATGCTTTAAGCAATCGAGGTAAGTGATATGTGTGTGTTTTGGTCTTTGGATTCTACATCGCAAGATTAGGAGATGTATGTTTCATTGCTTATCGCTTTCCTAACATGTTTACAGTTATTAATCGCACGTTTCGTTGTTTACTGTTTTAAATAGCATGCTTCGATGTTTACCACTTTAACGCATGTCTACAGTTATTAATCGCACGTTTAATTGTTTACTGCTTTGCAGCATGCTTACCGTTATTAATCGCATGTTTCATTGTTTACTCTTTTAAATAGCATGCTTTGATGTGTACCGTTTTAAAGCATGTCTACAGTTATTATTTGCATGTTTCGTTGCTTACCGCTTTCCTAGCATGTCTATAGTTTTAATAGCTTATTTCATTGTTTACTACTTTTACAGCACATTTCATTGTTTACTTTTATTGCACGTTGAATGTTTATTTATGCTTTCAGAAATTGTATGCATTCACGAGCATCAAACGAAACAGATACAAATAACGGACGAATCATAAGCCATAAAAAGTAATAAGCGAACGAAGAAACAAATCACGAACAAAGAAACCGATAACGAACGAATAATAAGTCATAATAAAGTAAAGAAAAGAGAACAACAATGATATGACATGAGGCCATTTAAGTCCTTCATGGACATGGCCACTAGCGAGCTTTCGGATTATACCATTGTCGCTAGCAAGCTTTCGGATTATGCCATTGCTGCTCGTATTTGTTGCAAGGTCCCTGGTTTATACCGGGACAAATGGCCAATGATTAGTAGGCTTTCGAATTATGTCATCGCTGCTATATAAGAGGTCAACGATGAAAAGAGCGACCAATGAAATATAATAATTAAGATGCAACAGACAAAAGATAAGAAGAAAAAGACGAAAAGGATGATTTAAAATGCAAAGGATAAAAAGATAAGAAGAAAACGACGAAAACGAGGATTAAAACATAAAAAGATAAGGAAAATGACGAAAACTGAAACGACATGTAGTATTATAGCATAATAGATATTATCACTTATTGAGTATTAGGCTCATAGCTTATGACTTGCAATGTAGGAAAATGATAAACAGATTTAGGAGCAGCTTATGATTGATTTGCACGGGCGAGACTTGCGGCTGGACAAACTAATTAATGGAAAGAGTAACTGAGAAGAGCAATTATAAAATATAAAGTAACGATTTATTTAACTGTCTGTAAATGAACTATTTTATGCTTCCGCTATGTTTTCAAATAAAAATTAATTTACGCTTCCACTATGTTTTGATAAAGATTTTATAACTATAGTCTTCTACAAAATCATCATGATTTTAATAACGAGTCAAAGTAAAAGAGTTTTTAATGGTCCGGTTATAAGAAGCGCACTCTGATTTTCATTTAAAAGGTTTTTATAAAGGTTTTTCGTCGTTTTATAAAAGAAAAGAAAAAATTTTAAATTTCACGCGTTTTCAAAAGGTAACGAAAAATCGGGTCGTTACAAAAACAACAAAGCGAACGTTACTTTTCTTGAACTAACTTCAATATAGAAAATGAACTTTCAATGGAAAGCCTTCATTGTATAAGTTGTCATGCCTCAAAGGGAATCCGAGATCTAAAGGAGAACGACTTGGCCTGAAACTGAACCAAGTCGCCCTACCCTTTAACTTTTAAGTTAAATATGTTAGCCTAAGAGACATTAAGCTTATTTTTTTTTATGATGAATGATTTAGTTGTTAAATAAGTTGTTTATCAGTTGTATGAAATTAATATGTTTATCGATTATATATGATCTTCATTGTAAAAATCTCTTAATAAGCGTATTTATATGTATTAATATATTTGTCTAAGTCTAGGTAGCTTATAGGTTGATTATTGGGACTTAGGAGATTGAAAATGTGCAAAACACGAAGTATAGGTTGACTAAGGAAATGAGAGCGGTCGACTAGAAAGGCTGCAAAGAGACAAACCAGTGGAAGCGGTTGACCAGGGCATGGATGTAGTAGACTAGAAATCAAACAGAGAGCTCTGAAATTCACAACAGTTGAAAAGCAATCGACTGGAGTGGAATGTGGTCGACCGAAAAATAAACAGATTCGAGCCTTATTCTAATATGAGTGGAAGAGGTTGACTGGAGACAAAGAGCGAGCGACCGGACCAACATAACTCACAACATTAACATTTAAATGGTCAGAAAGTGGTTTACCGGACAAGGGGGTCGTCGATTGGCTAGACAGAATTTATAAACAGAAGCACTTGCCATTGGAAGAATTAATGGAGAGAAATCACATCAAACCACTGCCATATTTATTACTCAATTTTCTCAGCAAATTAAGTATTTAGTCTAGCTCTCCCATTCCCAAACTTGAGAGTTTACATTTGAGAGCTTATGTGACAACCTGTTTTTCCTTATCATTATAAATGATTAGATTTGAAATTCTTTTTCTTTATAAAACTCGTAGAGGAAGACTTTTCATAATAAAATTAGTTGAAATAAAAGGAAATGAATCACAATAAAAATTTCTTTTCTTTAAATCTTAAAAACATACATTTAACAACCACATTTTATAATTTAAAATATTTTTTTCCCTTTTTTCTTTATCGTTTAGCTTCGCCAGCACAATATCCTGCTGCATAAAGCCTTCATCGTCTGCTCCTTTCCTTCTTCTTCTAGCATAATTACCTATATCACAAGACATAAGTTATGAGCCTAATGCTCAGTAAGAAATTAATATCTAAAGATAACCTCATATCCTCTAAAAACACACTACATAAATAAATATGATATGCATATATTATGCAAGTTCATAAAAACATGCATTTTCATTTCAGTTTTTCCTTTTTCTTTTTTAATCACATAACAGTCCAGACATTGGAGATTCACAGTCCAATGGAAAAGATACATCCTATGATCCTCTTAGGTAGAACCGTCACTCAATCCCACCAAGAAAGAGATACATCATCATGTAGTTCTCCTAAACAGGACTGTTACTTAGCCCCCCAATCTCACAAAGCCTAGTTACTTTTATTCTATCCATTTACAGTTTATCAGTCATAAACCAATGCATAAAACCATTTTCATTTTCTTGTAAAATCATGATGCATGAATTATGCATGTGCGCCTATCATCAACATATCAAATCCTCAAGGTATCCATCACCACATGTTATATAAAACAACCAACAAAAGCAATACACAAGGAAATCATCAAAAGCATATCCTCGAGTACTTAACATAATCACGCACACATCCTAATTTCTATCACAAACAATCATCACATCCTCAAAGTCATAACTATTTTGTACATGATAACTATAACTCACAATGTAATTAAGCATGGCAATTAGCACTCAATTTAAACAACAAATCCTTCAATATAACTTATCAGGTACAGAGCCTAATATCTAACACATATATTCTATCCTCAAGCCAATATAATCAATCATAAACCTACAGCTTTCTATCTAGCATACATAACATATCCTAAATCTTGTGATGCAGCCAAAAAGGCAAACACTTAAATTCAGTACTTACTTTAACGTCTTGGTACAATATCTTGATTTTTCTTCATTGATCTTCGTCTCCTGAAAATATCAATTCTCATATTATCATCCATTTGGACACTAACAACTTATAGAAATCTATAACATAAATAATTTCTATTTTACTCAATCCAACACCTTAATTTAAATCATGTTATTAATTCATATAGTGCATATTACTTAACCTTTAAGCATGAACACTTTTATCCAACCTTGAGCATGCACAATTTACTATTTACTCAACAGATTTATTAAGTCCATGTTTTCCTTGAGATGTCCATTATCACATAATAATTCATCTTCAACTCATGAGGTCATTAACATAATCCCTAACCTTCAAACATCAAAGCTGTGCAATTCTACTATTTTTCATGTTTTCATCAATTTCCTCTAATAAACTCTCACATGCATACAATTAAAGGTTTCTAATATCATAGAAAGAGTTACTCTTACCTTCAAAGGGGTCAGGGCAGGGAGCACCTTGACAAGAATTTCTTCTCCTTCTCAAGCTTCTCTCTTCTCTCTTTTTCTTTTTCACGATCTCTCTAAATTTTCAGAGGAGAATGGCCTTTAAATCTAGCTAGCGATGAAGTGTCAACCTCCTCCAGCATTTACATGTTGATTAATCACTTTGTCTTTAACAAAAATATGATAAGAAATCTCACTTCAGACAACTTTTCGCATTTCAGGTCAACCACTTCTTCTTTTTTGGTCAACTGCAAACCTACTTGAGTTCAAATATCGCATTTTGTCACAATTCTGGTCGACCACAAATCCAATTGCAAGCAACCACAAATCCAATTGCAGGCAACCGCAAATCTACTCAAGAGTCATGATTTATAATCTGTTGCAAATCTGGTCGACCACAATTCTATGGTTGAACGACCACAAACCCTACTGAGATTCACAATTTGCACTCTGTCACAAATCCAGTCAACCACAACTATAATTCTGGGTGACCGCAAATCTACCTGAGAGCCACAAGCTTGATTTTGGTCAACCAGTCAGACTTTTGTTTTACAAATGTTGACGTCCCCTTCCATTCAAAAAGTTACACTTCTTACACAAAATCCCCTAATCTTTTAACCCATCCTTAATATTGTTGGTTTTTAGGTTCCCTTACACCGCATAATTACCGATGTTCACAACAATAGTAACGTGTGTAACCTATGTATCATGAAAAATAATTTATCATGAACATAAATGGATTATTTTTATAATATAATAATAATCATATGTGTTAAATAATCTTTAATTTTTAGATCTAATATAAAAGATTAAGAAATTATATTTTTGTAGCTTACTTCACATAGATACAAAATCGGGAAGCTTTGATAATAATTTCTTTAACCTTTGAAACCTTCGATCTTCTTCGTCAATCATCCTTACTTCGAATAAGCACATGTGGGCGTGATGAATGCAGCAAGATCACACTCAATTTATCATAGATCGTATTCTTAACACATGAGACGATCTATTTGGATTTAGAGAATGCTTCTCTAAAGCCAACGTGGAAGGCTCACAAATTTGCTCTCAAAATGGATTATTTAATCTCAAAGATTTCAATTACTCTTGCTAATGAGGTTGAACCTCTATTTGTAGTAGAATAACTCTATAATGGTCATTCTGGCATTTAGAGAAAACCACTACAAATATTAATATCTCATTTAAGTTAGAATTGATTTCATATATTCATAACAAAAATGTTATGGAAATCAAAACATCTTGTCACCATAGCTTAACACTTGGCACAATGACATTAACTCAAATTTGACATAATTCATTTTAAAAACCATTTTCAAAAGTTACTTTATGTTTATTAATTAATTGAATAATCAATAATTCAATTATTTCATTTAATGGAATACAATAAACATATTAACTATAACAACTTTTGTCATTGTGTCTTAATCAATAGAATAATCAATAATTCAATTATTCCATCTAATGAAAAATAATAAACTTATTATTGAGTGTATTAAATAATTAATTATTTAATCTTCTTTATTCATTCTTCTATTATTTGAATAATGATAGAAAGTGACGAAGAGACTGATGGATCTATAGTTTTAAGCTCCAATAATTTTTCATTAATTAATATAAATTTTTTATATTAATTAACATAATTATTAACTCTAAAGTAATTCCATTAAATACTTAGAGTTGCACTCTCAAAAACTATAAAGTATATTTACTCAAAGTAATATCCATTGATATAGTCATTACATATGTATTAACTCTCCATTTAGATTCATAATAGAGCTAAGTTTATAATCCATTAACCTTTCATATTACGTTTTTATCCTTGACTACTATTAGTTCTTGATTGAATAATTAATTCATAACGATTATGAATTGCGCGCTAATTATTCTATCTATGAACTAACAAATAAGGGAATCTATATAAATGAATTTCATTGTATCGATATTCACATTCATTTTAATTCACTCCCAACATACAAGGTATACAAATGGTAGTTTATATAAAACTTTACCGACTAAATCAAAGAATAAATTAACATGAAATAGGAGTTTGTTAAATACAATGAATTAAAATCACACATATATGACTATAATAAAATTAATTGTTCTATATTTAACTGAAATTATCAAAAAAAATATAATTTTATTTGGTCCTTTCCTATATAATAGTATTATATAAAACATATTTATCTTATGTGACCACATATATAATCGAGATATGACTATATATTCTTAATGAGATAAACTATGTTTATGACTATAAACTATTTGAAGTTTTCATACTTCAAATATAAGTCACTGACTTATTTTGGTTATTACTCTTTACATTTTATCCCACATATATACAATATATATGTTAATATAAAGTTAGCATAAATAATCAAAGAATTTTCTGTGAATTTTTTAAAACATAATCTAAAATGTTAACATAATATTAATTAATATAAATTTATTTATAAATTACAAAACTGTTCTATTACATTTGCTTGTTGGACACATTACTCCCAACAAATATCCACTAATCTTTACCCTTAATAATAATCACACATCAACCTTCATGCTCACTTGATACTTAAACTTAATTCTATGATAATTCATACGATAAATTTGAGATATAATAGCTTAGGCTCTAAAATTTGTATTCTTTATTTTCAACCTTCGTACTTAAATTGAGAACATAGGGTGACGCCCCGAAATAGTTATAGAAGGCTAAATTGATGCCCGTGAAGATCAATCAAAGGGTGACGCTTTGTGAATAGTTGTGTAAAGGTTTGATTGGCACTCTGAAGCTGAATCATCACTAATCAGAGAGGTTAGGTGATTAAGGAATCTCCAATGAGGAACCTTTGAGCGCAGATGTAGGTGAGGTTGTCGAACCGCATTAACAAACTGGTGTCAATCTCTTTATCGCTTATCTCTTATATTTGTGATTGTTTGTTTTCATATTTGTGTTAAATCACTTAGGGATAAAATAATCAATACCCACCCCAGCCCCGCCCCCCCTTTTTTCATTAGGCGAGCATCGATCTTACAAAATAAACAGCGGAAGTTTTAAGCGAAGCTTAAATAACTAGATTAATCCAAAGGTCTATCAGTGACATCATGATAAAGTAGCAATATAAATGTCCAAAGAACAACAACTATGCCAAAAATACAAATAGAAATAAAAATCTCACTAGGAGAACAACTCAGAATACAAATGAATTAAATAGATAAAACCAAACTCACACCTGCGTCGGCAATTGAGAATCATCCAAACTAATACCCGGAGAAAAAATCGTCGGGGTGAGTCGACTAAACTCAATAAGGGTATAATTTTAGATTTAACATTTGAAAATTTGAGAAAAAGTAAGGAGCATACTATATGTTAAAACATCATTATAAAAATCTTGTTATAAAACAAATAGTAGGCAAACATTATAAAACAATCTACTTTAATGTGGTACATACACTGAAATAGGTCTTACAATACCATATGAAAAACCTAGTGAAAATAGAGTCACTTACGAAATCTGGGCAATCAATGCCATAGACATAAATAGTATCGACGATACTTGGAGATCCCTAAAGGCATGAAAGAAAGACCCTGATCAGGTTTAGGGTTTTGCGCTCCGAAACACGGCACAGCCAACTGCCTCATTACTCTAATTAACACAAACAAACATATTCTCCAACGGTCGAATGTGCGTAAAGAAAACAAAACCTCTTCACAGGTCATTCAAACTTGGTTCACTCAACCAAGATGATTAATAAATGAAAATATGCATGTTCAATTAAAATGTGTCCAGTGAAAAATACATATATATAGTATAAAAATCGATAAGCCATAAAAATGGACTTACCATTTTTTTGTGAGAACACGTCTCAAAATAATATTTGTAAGACCATGAAATGTTGAATATAAAATAAACCGCTACTTCAAATCGGGCCTACCAAAACTAAAGCCCAAACAAATATAAAACCAAGGAGTCCATATAACTTGTCAATCTGTTGAATCTATATATATATCCAATCAATTAACTTTTCTAAAAAATAAAAATAAAATAAAATTTGTTGGAACTTATAACTAGGATTGGAATCAACTCAGAGAACTCACGGAACAATCTCCAAAAATATTCAATGTTTAGAATTTGGACCAAACGTCCCTCATCGAACATGATGAGAGAACCACGAATATATCAAATCCGATACCCTTCAACAATGCGGAAACTAGAATTAGGATCGTTCTTGAAACAAGTATAGGAGCTTGACCCGTTATCTATAAAGAGATAAGAACCAAAGCTATCAAATTGAGGCTTGACCCTAACCAAACTTGTTGATTAGAACCAAAGTTATCAAGTTGATCTTCCAAGTTTAAGCTTGAAGAAGATCTGGTTCTTCACAAAGAACCAAAGAGAAAATTCTCACAAAAACTCTCAAAATTTGTGTATATTAATTCTCCCCCAAAAAGGGTACAAGCTTGTGTTTAAATAGGCTACAAACATACATACATAAATTAGGAAATATCCCTAAAATAATAGAAAATATTCATAAACTATAATATTCTAAATCCTAGTGATTTGGAAGCTTAAAGTTAACAAAAACAACTTTGGAAACTTAATAAATAAATTTGAAGTAAAATAGGAAACTTAGAATTGGTAAGTTGGCTGCCTAAATTAGAGTTGAATCTTGGTAGATTTCAAAATACTATTTGAGTGACCAAATCTCCTCCAAATCTTGCAAACTTGGTGTCTATGTAAAGCTTATGATGCATACTTTAATTTGTATGAAGACCACTTGTCCATATAAAATCTTGATCTAACCCAAATCATCATATCCAGTTTTGTGTGCAGAAAATCAAAGCCTAATTTTAATCCTTATGACTTTTGCCTTTCTAGTTGGGCCATTTAAAATAATGACTCCCTTCATTCTTGATCTTGTCATTGGACCTCCTATGGTTTGCAATGGATCTTGGCATTTTGTATTGACTTGACCCTTCATGGGTCCTTGGAATCAACTCAGAAAACTCACGGAACAATCTCCAAAAATATTCAACTTTTAGAATTTGGACCAAACGTCCCTCCATCGAACATCCATCACACTTTTATAAATCTGGTCTATCACGACCCGGAGACGGGATTAATGAAATCGTTGGGTCAGGCGACTTGATCCTCGAAGAGAACCTGATCGCTCAGCCCAAGACTAGAGAGAAGCAGAAGTCTTAACATGAAATTAAACCCAAAGCCCAAATCACATAGGTTGGGATCCACCGAGTAATCAATCTGAGGCAAGATAGTATAATAATAAACAAAGAAAGTACCATGCAAGAATTAAACCAAACAACACAACAAATCCAAAACGTACCAGAGACGAAGGAACTTGGACCAATGACCCTCCACCATCAAAGGGAAGGCCGAAACACAAACTAGGGGGACATCAGCAACGCCCCACGACAACCCCGTAAATACTCACGCAGATCCTATACATTTACTTGGAGAAAAATAAAGTTTAAGGGGTGAGTGAAGAACTTAGTAGGGGAATCTATATTAAATGCAATGCATGCATAAAACTATTTTTCGCATCTTTTTGAAAACCATTGTCATGTTTCTCGTTTACCGTACATGGATTTTAAATCATTTAAAACATCTTTATCATTTTATTAAAATGGCTCATGGCCCTCGATGCAGCGTCATCAAAACCCGTTGTATACATAGACAGTTATATCGCAAAATATGCCAACATCGTTTTTTCATGCAGTAACCTCATCAGTGAAAAGGGATGGTCACACATGGACCCATCCAGCACACATCATAGAAAGGTGGCCATCTGTCGAAAGCAACACCTCATGAGACAAAGGAATCAAAACGATGGCAATCCAGAGATCTAACACGTCACCCAAGTTGCCGACGAGCCAAAGCTCAGCGCCAACAAGAATCGTATAATCGTAATAACATCTAAGGTTGTTCGGGATGGATTACTCCTCAACTAGCTACCCATAGGATCCAAATAGATTAGGGTTGCCGATGAGCAAAGCTACGAGCCATCATGTTACCCGGCAATGGATCAGCACTAGGGAAGCAAAACTCAATGACTAACACAACCTTCAATCTGTGTAACTAAAAATTCTAACCACGTTTTGGGGCTTGAAACCCATGGACGCATCATCACCGTCCCATCTCCATTTCAACTTTCGGGGCTCAAAACCCAAGGACATGTCACCAATGCCCCATCACCCTTTCGCACACACAAACAATCAATCTTCTCGCAATAGAAGATTGCACGGGATACCCTTGTGATGCTTTAGCTCCAACACTTCCTAATGCATAAAGAGAATTAATCCTCCCATCATATATCAGAATACCAAAGCAGAATACCATGTACGATAAAATAAATGTGAGAAAACATACATATACATAAAAACAGACATGCTGTCGAAATAGTCCCCGTCGGGTTTTCAAGTGTGATATCCCACAAAATATCATTTTGAAAACATGATGCAATGCAGTGCATAATGTATAAAAATCCTTACCACATACGACCATGATAACCTTATCAACTAGCTAGCTCAACGCGTTATCAAACCAGCAACATCTCCAGAACCTATAACAACGCCGATGTCAACATCCTTATAATCACACAGGGATAACAAATGAGTCTCAATCAAGACTAGAAATCCTATAAGGTCTCTAGAGACAACCACTAGTCCCAAACCAGAAATTAAATCTAGGAATACCCTAAGAGTCCTAGACCAAAACACAAACCTAGACAAAAAACCAGGTATGGTTGGTGAAGCCGAAGAGAGTTTGCTAAGCCCAACTTCGAGAAACAAACAGTACGGTCGACCAAAACATAACCATAGTCGACCAGACACTTCAGCAGACAATTAGAAAGACCCACCAATCAACGAGACTCGGTGATAATTGACGGAACACAACATGCTCGACCTAAACAACTCATTCGTCAAGAAGACATAGCTGAAGTCATTCGAACCCAACCACGGTCGACAAGGCATCACAGTGGTCAACCGAGACCACTCAACAATTGTCGAGGCAAAGCGAGGGTCAACTAGGACCTCGTAGCTTTAACCAGACTCAACGACGGCCAACTGGGACCATTCAATGTCGATGAGACACGTTAACAGCCAAATAGAACCTCATAGTGGTTGATAAGACACAGCCGCAACCATCCAAGACTCAACAGTCGAGGAGAATTAACTAAAGTCAACCAAGTAGGACTTTATTAGAGATCGACTCAAAGTTTATAAACCGAACCGAGCCTAAAATCATGTCAAAGGACAAGGATTTCCATTAGTTAGTCACAAGGGGTAGGTGGAAGGTTCCTATACCAAGTCTAGGAATCCAACCGACGCACAAACAACCCAAAAACATGATAAAACACACTGTGTGGTCAACCAGAGACCTCTTGTGGTCAACCTAGAACCACCCATGGGCAGTTCGTGATCGACCATAGACAAAATGGTGGCCAACCAAAATGGGCTCGGTCTATTGGACTTGCGTTCTTGGTTGACCGGCCACATCCGGTCGATGGGATGCGTTATGGTCGACCGAAAATTGACCCGAGCACTCCCAACCCGACGGATGACCGCACACCAGGCAGTGGTTGACCAGTCGAAAGCTTGGTAGCAGTTTTTTGACAAAAAACTTGTCATTTTTGGTCGATTTTTGACTTTTGACAACAAATAACCCTACATAGACTCCTATTCTAGCAATATAAACCAGAAATTTCCCTCGGATTTGAGTTTCTAAGCTCGAATATGAAGCCAACAAATACCTAAACTATAAATACAAAACGAAGGTGAAAAACAGAAATACTTACCAACGACATTTACAAAAGTTGTTGGTGTGGACAACGGGAACCTGAATCCGTCGTAAAAAAATAGAAAATCTCCGATTCAGCTTCCTCCCCCTCCCTCGCGTTCTCCTCTCGATCACTCACCGAAGAAGAAGAAGAAGCTTCTTCTTCATCTAATTACTTTTATATATATAAATAATAATATTATATTATCTATATGTTAAAATATATTATATATTAATTAAATCCAATACAAAATCTAAATCAAAACTTGACTTGTTCAAAACACTAATTAAAAATAATTCTATAGTCAAAATAATTTATAAAAAATATTTCTACAATTAAATTACTGCTCGGTAAAACCTATTTTGACTATTTGACCGAAAACTCTCACGTGGTCGATACGTGACAAAATAAGTCAACTTTTCAATGCTTGACAAAAATTTATGCAAAAAATTTACATGTGAAAATTTAAAATTATAAAATTCACAAGTTTTACATGGTCTACCGCGGATTGGGTTCGGACGTCCACTCCCAAACGTCATCCACACTACTTGCTTCCGTGGACATGTGTCTCCTGCATGCTTTCGCAAAAACCTTCGCTCCTGCTGCAAATGTGTACACTCCTGCTGCCAAATCCTTTACTCCAACGGACATGCGTCTTCCGCAGTAGAAGTCTATGCTTTCGCGAATACTTGCTTGGCTTCCGCAGATACTCACCGACAACACTGGATTTTCCAAGTAATCTGAGAACTCCAACTTCTCTAAAACATTTTCATACTTTAAACAATACAGAATAATTCAATGCATACATTTGATCGATTTCGTCCGTTAAAACGACAATCTTTAATCCAAAATTCAATATTTATTTCTTAAATCAGTCCGCCATACATTAACAAAATCCAATATGAAACACTAACAAATATAGGATAGAAAACAAAATTTGCCTCTTTGAAGATGTCTGAAATCCAAATCCTTCGAAGTCCAAGTCGAAGCGAAACAATCCGACCCACACAAATTATAGCCGGAATCGAAACACATTAAAACTTGATCTTTTTGCGAAAGTTTCGACGGAAAAGAAGAGGTTTACCATTCGGCTCCTCCACCAAAATTTTAAGAAAAAAAAAATATTCTTATTTAAATTCACCCGGTGTCACATAAGTAACCGCGCAAGGGTTCTGTGACAAGGTCTCTGAAAGATAAAACATGGAAATAGAATTGCTTCAATGTCTACTGGCTTGAATGATATTGATTTGTCAAATCATAAAGGTTGCTCCATACGTACCTTCTCACTGGGATCTCCACTCAAAATCGTGGACATAGAATTGCTTCAATGTATAGTTGAAAGATGGCGGCAATTAGATGATAATTTAGATGGGTGTTGGTTTGACGACTAGACTAAAATTTAAACCCTAATGTTGGATTCTATTGGAAATTCCTTGTGCGGGCAACGCATGGTCTACTTTTCAAAGCTTCCCATCTTATTTTAGTTCTAACTTGAAAGAAAGCTTGTGGATGGGTTGGAAAGGTTGTACAGGCCATGATGAAGCTGCATATTTAGAAGAACCTTCTAATAAAATGAGGAAGTTGCTATATGTGAGTGTAGGAAACACTGAACCTGCGAAGTGCCCCAATGCGAGGTTATGGTACCAAAATAAATGAAAGATTTTGATATAAATGCGGATTGAACAGAAGCCAACATCCTCCTCCTCTCCACTACTGTCCATCTTCCATTACTTCCTCTGTAAAAAGCTCCAGATTTGATTCCCTTCCCAGTTCTATTTTCTTTTCCGCCATTATTGTACCTCTCTTTTAATTAATATTCCAACTCCTTTCTTGTTGGGTTGTTGGCTTATTTAATGTTGACTCTTCAATGCTCTCCACCTCCCCCCTCCTCCCCTCTATTTCTCTCCTCCTTCCTCAACTCCTCACTTCAACTTTTCTCTCTCTCTCTCTCTCTCTCTCTCTCTCTGAGTTTCTTCTTCTTAACTGGTCCAAACAAGCATGGATATTGGTGTTTTTTCCCTTGTTAATGGTTTGATATCTAGAGTCGGTTCGACGAGATATTGGTCAGGTTCAATGAAAAATCAGTGCTGGAATGATGGTCGGTCCTGCTTTTTTTATTGAGCCGTGCCAATATCACGTAAAATTGCTTCTCCGCACTCCATGCACAGTCAGTACAGTAAGGTAATGTTTATCTCCTTTTAATGTTAGAGGTATTGAAAGAGTGTATGGATTAAGGTTATTCATAATTTAGTGAGTTGCTTGTTGCAGTTGAGGATAATTAACTAACCAACTTAACCAAATTTGTGTAATGATGTTGTTTCAGGTCACCATGTTCAATCCAAAATATTTGTATTCGAATAGTAAGATTCTTCCTACCCCCACCACTTTAAGGCTGTGTGGGACCCTGAAATTGTGACATTAATGAAACCGAATTCTTCTCTGGCTTACTTGCTGTGTGTTTACAGTATGTTGTTTTATCACCTCTCTCCCCAGATCTCTCTCTCTCCCCCTTTCTCTCTCTACAGTGTCTGCAGGAAAGATAGAAAACCCATTTCAGCAAGAATATGTGTGTACATGTAATGCTAGCCGTTCACTGTAACCTTTGCCGCCAAAGTATGGAAATTTCAGCTATTTGCTTCCACCTCCGCTGGCTGTTTTTAACAAACCTCATGTAATAAAATGGAGGTGATGCACCGACTAAACAAATTCTCTCTCTCTCTCTCTCTCTCTCAAGAAATGAAACTTCAGAGCTAATTGGTTGGAAGCCAGTAAAGCTCTTGATTCTTCTTCTGAAGTTTGGAAGCCATTAAAGCAGAATCTCAGAGAGCTTTGCCCCACAATGCACTCTCACCTTCCCCACAACGCCGGTGGACCTCCATTATTCTCTCAGCAGACCTGCATATCCCGCTGCAACTCCAATCGAAGGACGCCACACATACATTCCCCGCCTGGGCCTTCCACTCACAATCTGCACAATCAAATTCCATATAAAAAAAAAAACTATCTATGAAATCTTACATGACGTAATATGTTAACGATAGTATCAAAAGAAGAGGTAGAATTTACCAGGTGGGGTACCGCAACATAATCTCCGATCATCAATATGCTTTACGTCCAGCCCGATAAACCAAGATCCCAACGAAACATCCTCGTTAGCATATTTGTGTAGAACATGCCTGGAAAATAGTTAGAACTCGTTTAAAAAACAAGACCAAAATGGTTTTATGGGAAGCAGCTTAAAATCTCACTGGTTTGCCGATATATAAGCAGCCAAATCTTTAGAAATAGCATAGAATTGCCCGGTAGCGTGACGGAAATACTTGTTCCCCGCCTCACCGAATTTCCAGTACTCTGGTTCATGGTATCGCACTCCCCTTCACAACAAACTATAGATATACAAATTGAAGAATACAACTCCATATAATTTGCAAGAGAAACTAAATGAGCCTCACTTTTGCGAAAGGACTGGCCCCGATTTCATGCATCCAATGTACACTCGTGGCTTTGGCCGATGTCTGAGTAGCGTCTCACCGAGTGTTGCTGATAAGCATCGAGTTCATTAAGTTTTATCTTCGGATCGAATGAAGAGTATTTCTTACCTATGTTTACATGAACATCATCATCGGCTTTGACGTAAAAATCTGCATCCCATAAGGTCACTGCTGTGGCGAAGTATATCTTCGTTTTGGCAGACAGTTCGAGATACCCTTCGACGTGATCCTGCTCGGAAAAAAACAAATGGGCCGATAAACCTTAATTTCATCAACATTAGCACAAAAGTTGAATGAAAGAGTAGTGAGATATTACCAGCCTCAGAATATCCCCGTGCTTTTTGTCCTCTGCTTCGATTGCTCCGTCCAGAATTCCACCTGATGCAGCGCTGAATAGGGAAAGTTTTTGTTCAAGGACAAATTAAAATTCCTGACGTAGTTTCATTAAAATTATACCTATGTCCTATGACAAAGCGAATGACTATTCCCTTGTCTTCTTCCAGCTTCTTCAGTTGTTCACCTGTTGTTTCGTCGCTGAATGAGTGCGATTAAAGAAATCGAATTGGGGGAAAGCGTAGTAGAATCATTCACCTTGTGGCATCCAAGAAGCACGAACGGAATCCCTTCTTTTCCTGCTGCTAAAAGCGGTGTTAATTCCTATAACCATTAGATACCTTCTTCTACCTGATGCTTCAGGCTTAATCGAGCCTTGCGACGAAGGTGAGGCAGATAAATCCATCTCCAAATCAGAATCACTCTTGTCGATTGTTCTAAATTCCATATGCCATGAAAATAAGTTGACCAACATCATAGTTCAAAGCTGAAATTCTTCCATTTAATTAAAGTTTGTTGGAGAACGGAGTATAAACTCTGGTATCAGATTAGAGTTGAATAATCCCATCACGTAAGATTACATCATATTGAAATATGAGTTCGTTGGATCACAAAGCCTTACATGGAATTTTTGAAATTTGGAATAATACTTACTGTATGGCATTGTGAGTCATAGAAAATTCTCGAAAAATGTCTTTCGATCTGCGCTTTACTTCCATCTCGTTCGACTATTTGAGGAAGAAGAAGCAACCCAAGTGAGAAAAACTAGATGACAACACAAATTCCATCTTAGAATTCCAAGAAAGCGGGCAACAGAGAAGTTCAAGAAGCTTACAGTGAACACGTGATTACATCCCTCGGAAACTAACGTCAGTTTCTCAGCAATAGTTTTAGATTCAGGAACAATCCAGAGTCTGCGCGCAATATATATTCACATTGACAGAACAGCAGTATATAAAACATTTCTATATTGATTCAGTAATTTGTTTTGGGCATTTTTTTAGTTGAGAAATGGGCAGTGAAGCAGGTGGATGAGATTGTTGGTGGACCAGCATTCAGTTCTCATCCCCGCCGCCCATCCTCCATTGAAAATGACCAATCAACACACTTAAATGATAATGGACGCGGTCAGAAAACCAAACACAGACCCCAAAACTAAGGATTAAAAGCAGACAAATTCCCAGAGCGTATCCAGACGATTCCTTCATGGTTTCAAGAACTAAGAAAAAACAAAACTAATGATTTGGTGGAAAAACAGGGATCCCATCCTGTAGTTAGAGACAAATTAACGAACTGAAAATCCAGAACGAAGGAGAAGTAGATTCAACCCATTTCAGGGACTCCTCTTCGCACCAGAAAAATAGCTCATTAATATGCCGATTCAAGGACTACCACATTAACAACTTCTAGTGATTGATCTGAATGCCGACAAAAACCCAGAAAACTCTCAATGGATTCCTATCGTACATTTTAAACTGTTATCAAAATAACCATGATCGCATCAATCTCGAAGTCATTGAATTCTGCAAAACGTGTGTAAGGAGAGCATAAGAACCTGTTAGTGAAGAGCGTTCCGAGACAGAAGCTACCGAAGCAAAGCAAAAGTATCCATTTCTGCGACAAAACACTCCTCGAAGTCGAAGACCGTTCCCATTTGCTTTTCCAAGGCATTTTCTCTCCCAATTTACTCCTCCAATCGCTTCCTCCAATCATGATTTGAACCAAGCAACAAGTCTTAAAGAAGACGACAGAAAGAAAGACAGAAGGAGAGAGAGGAGATTATTAGAAGAGAAGGAGGACTCTGTTTAAACTTGCAGTTGGTTTGGCTTCTCTTTCTTTATCCTTTGCTTACTTGGTTTCTCTCTCCAGAAGGAAAGTAGTTTGTGCGGAGAGAGAGAGACGACTGTGAAGCTGCCAACTTTCTGAACACCAAATGACTTGTCTGACTAGACTTTAATACCTCGTTCAAGTCTTGATGTTTCCTCCTCCATTAGTGGCGTAGATTTAGTTGCATCGACCATACCTGCTACCACTCTCAGATTAAGACATCTGTCACTTTTATCACTGTCTTAGAAGTCTCAATTTCGATCTTAACAACCATTTTAGAAAAATATGACTTTTATTGGATTATCACTTGGTCAATCATTTATATATATATATATATATATATATATATTAATAAATAGAGATTAATATATATATCATGATAATAAAAAATAGAGATTTAATTTATAAAAAAATAATTTAAAATTTAATATGTAAATGGCTTGCATAAATTACACAGTATCATGAAATTAAAAAGAGAAAACAGGGATTTAATTAAACTCATAACATTCAGTTAAAGATTGTATGAGCAACCTCATCTGTACGAAAAGGGTGTTAGGTCAAGTACACGTGATCACATATAGCAACTTCAAACGTGGACAGTTACATTTGGATGCATCATTCGACGAAGCTATCCACGTTCACCCCTCCTGTGACATGTTTCCTTTTCGCTCACGTGGGACACTCCCTCCCCCAAACCTTACTTCGTCGTCCACTTCACACCCAATTTGGCACGTGTTCTATGTTTCTCATCTTGTTTGAAATAATGGAAAAAGATATTAACAGCACAAACCCTTTAGTTCAAGATTAATAATAAGTTAAATTTTTGAGAATTTTTTTCACAACTAAAACTTTAAACTATGAAAAATTAACACCGTCAAACTTAACTCCTCAGTTAACTTAAAATTTTTTTTCCTCAATCTCGATCTCGTTCGTTGGCACTAATCTTTAAAATCGATGTAAGTTCTTCCATAAAAATGAATTTCAGAGTCGAAGATTCAAAATTTTCGAACTTTCTGACTGTAAAACGACGATTTTTGAAGAAGAGCCATTCGTTTTAGGTTAAAATACGATTTTTAACATATAACGTGTTGGGATTGGAGGGTGTTGAGATTAGACGCTCTAATCCGACTTGTATCGAAACGATTGATCAAAGAAAACAGAAAACACACAGTTTATAGTGGTTCACTCTCAGTTTGAGAGCTACGTCCACTGGCCGCCAACAAATTTCACTTTTATCAAATCAGAGTTACAGAAGTTGTTTCCTGTTTTTGCCTCACCCTTGCTGTTTCTCTCTGAACACTCAACATACAACCTCCAAAACCCTAATTACATCTTTATATACCTACAGAAATATGGTTATGAAAACAAGGTGAAAATACCAAAATACCCTAATCAACAAATTAGACTCCATAACTCAACAATCTCCCACTTGGAGACTAATCACATCATATCTCCATCTGCAGCGGCATCATGCACATATCTCATCCAAGAAGTCCAACTGAAATTGCGCACAACTTCAGCTTCTCACTAGTCACAGCTTTCGTCAACATGTCAGCTGGATTTCGACTCCCTGATATCTTCTCAAGTGCCAACACACCATCTTCTAAAATGGATCTGATAAAATGATAGCGTACCTGTATGTGCTTTGTCTTGCCATGATAAACTCGGTTCTTTGCCAAAAGGATGGCACTCTGGCTATCACAATGCAATTTACTCCCATCGTAGTTTTGGCCTAATTCTCACAGAAAAGGCTGTAACCACATTATCTCCTTCGCGGCTTCTGTCACTACAATGTACTTTGCTTCACAACTAGAAAGAGCAACTACATCTTGAAGCCTCGAGACCCAACTGATTGCGGTACCACTAAGAGTGTAAACATACCCAGTTCTGCTTTTACTGCTATCAATATCACCACCATTATCAGCATCAACATATCCATCTAAACAAGAATATGACTTCTGAAAACATAAAGCAAACCCTGAGCTTCCCTTCAAGTATCGCAAGATCCACTTTACTGCTTCCCAATGCTGTTTTCCTGGATTACTCATATACCTGTTGACAACTCTCACTGCATGTGCAATATCTGGCCGTGTACAAACCATCGCATACATAAGACTACCAACGGTAGAGGCATATGGAACTCTGGCCATGTAGCTCCTCTCTTCCTCGGTCGACGGTGATTGATCTTTAGATAGTTTGAAGTGACTAGCCAAAGGTGTGGTGACTGGTTTCACATTCTGCATATTGAACCTGCTAAGAACTTTATTCACATAGTCTTCTTGAGAAAGTTTGAGAACATCTCTATCCCTGAATATTCTCATCCCAAGAATTTGTTTTGCAGCACTCAAATCCTTCATAGCAAATTCTTTAGATAACTCCCTCTTCAGCCTGTCAATCTCAGTCAAGCTTGCTCCAGCGATTAACATATCATCAACATAAAGGAGCAGTATAATGTAAGAAGTATCAAACCTTTTAATGTAGCAACAGTGATCGGCTTCACATCTCACAAAGTTCTTACTGTTCATGAAGCTATCAAATCTCTTGTACCACTGTCTTGGAGTCTGTTTCAAACCGTACAAACTTTTATGAAGTTTACACACAAACTCCTCTTTCCCCTTCACCTCAAAACCTTGTGGTTGACGCATGTAGATTTTTTCATCTAAACTGCCGTGAAGGAAAGCAGTTTTCACGTCCATTTGTTGCAAATGAAGATCTTCTTTCACAACCAAAATCAAAACAGTTCTGATCGTCGTCAGCTTCACCACTGGTGAGAAGATCTCAGTGTAGTCAATGTCTTCTTTCTGTTGAAAACCTTTGACAACTAATCTAGCTTTAAATCTCTTGCTTCCATCAGGTTCTTCTTTAATCCGGTAAACCCACTTGTTATGCAGTGCTTTCTTTTCCTTCAGCAACTTAGTCAATTTCTAGGTTTCATTTGACTTCAGTGAGTCCATTTCATCTTTCATGGCTGCCTCCCACTCAATCAAATCATCTGACTGTTTGACTTCCTCATAACATCTTGGTTCACCTCTGTCAGTAAGCAAAATATAATTTAGAGACGGGGACCATCTCTGAGTTGGTTTGCTAGTTCTGGATGATCGTCTTGGTTCTATAATTGGCGTTTGCAAATTTTTTTCTTCTGGTGCTATATTCTCATCAACTTCTTCTTCAATAATACTTTGATCTTCTTTTTTATTCGGAGAATCTTCTCCTGAAAAATCTCTGAAGTTGACCACAGTAGACTCTTTCAATATTGAACTCCCACTATCTGAAGTGTTAGCAACTGCATCTTTGTAGAGAACCTTCTCGTTGAAGATGACATTCCTAATGCGTATGATCTTCCGATTTTGATTATCCCAGAAACGATAACCAATCTCGGAGTCACCATAGCCAATGAAAAAACACTTTTGAGATTTCGAATTAAGTTTGCTTCTATTCGAATAAACAGCCAAATACTTTCATGAACGAAAAATCTACCTTTTTTCGGCTCCAAACTTCTTCTGGAAGTTTAAAATTCAAAGGTACGGAGGGTCCTCTATTGATCAAGAATGCTGCTGTACTAACTGCTTCTGCCCAAAACATTTTAGGTAATCCGGCATGCAATCTCATGCTCCTTGCACGCTCATTCAACGTTCTGTTCATCCTCTCAGGTACTCCATTTTCTTGAGGCGTTCGAGGAATGGTTTTCACCATCTTGATTCCATTTACAGCATAATATTCTTTAAAATCTGCATTTATATACTCACCTCCATTGTCAGATCTTAGACATTTCACCTTCAGGTTCGTTTCATTTTCGACCAGGGCCTTCCACTTTTTGAACACACTGAAAACATCAGATTTTTTCTTCGAAAAATAGACTCATACCTTTCTTGTTGAATCATCTATGAAAGTCACATAATAGACTGATCCACCAAGAGAAGAAACTTCTGCGGGTCCCCATACATCGGTGTGCACTAGTTCAAGTCGCTTCTTCTTTGGCTCTTTCCCAACCTTTAGGAAACTGACACGCTTTTGCTTGCCAAGAATACAGCTCTCACATAACTGATGCTCAACAGACTTTAACTCTGATTTGATAAAAGTGAAATCTGTTGGCGGCCAGTGGACGTAGCTCTCAAACTGAGAGTGAACCACTATAAACTGTGTGTTTTCTATTTTCTGTTTCTTTGATCAATCGTTTCGATACAAGTCGGATTGGAGCGTCTAATCTCAATACTCTCTAATCCCAACAACTAGTATCAGAGCTTCAGGTTGAAGTGGTTTCGATAATCAATGATTGATTTGTCGAAAGTATCGAACGAAGTTAGGATTTACAATTTTTGTGAGAAAAATTGTAAATCTGAAAAAAAAAAAAAGGAAATTGGTGCTGCCCGCCTTGCTGCCCGAAGCCCTAGCCTGCCCGAAATTGCATCTTCTCCAGCAAGCTGCGAAGAACAGATCTTCCCGCGAGCTGCGTCTTCTTCTCCAGCGAAGACCAGCGCCGATTCTGCATCTCCACCGAAGACAAATCGCGAAGAACCGCAGCGAAGAAGAGCTGCGAGTCGTCGATCGTCGAAGGACAGAAGCTGCCGAGCTGTCCGGCGAAAAACCGAACGCGCCCGATCAGTCTCTGCAGCGCCGAAACAGCGAAGAACGAGCATCGTCCGTCGATTCCAAGCCCACGCCGCTCGTCGTCGACCCGCGTCGCGCCTTCCGTCAGTTGAAAACAGAAGCCGTCGCGCTGCCGTCGTCGATCCAGATCTGAGAGAGGAGCGACGCCGAACAGCTCTCTCTCGCTATCTTCGTCCTTGGATTCTGAACAGGGAGTTGGCCACCGATTCGTTTCGATCTATCCAACAAATTGAAAAATTGGGGAAAATTATTTGGGTGATAAAAATTAGATTTTTCTGGATTTTGCAGGGTTGATTTGGATTTGGATTTCTATAATTAGTGAATATTGGTTCAGAATATTTATTAATTGGATTATTTGGAATTGATAATATGACAGGTGAAGACAGTACATACGGTATTAGTAAATTTGGTGGGACTGATTATGCTTTCTGGAGAATGCAGATTGAAGATTATTTGTATGGAAAGAAGCTTCATATTCCGTTGAGTGAGAAACCGGAAAAAATGGAAGATGCTGAATGGAATCTTTTTGATAGACAGGTTTTGGGAGTCATCCGATTGACGCTAACCAAAAGCGTTGCTCACAACGTTGCAAAGGAAAAGAGCACCTCAGGATTAATGAAAGCGTTATCTGATATGTACGAGAAACCATCTGCAAATAATAAGGTGCATCTGATGAAGAAATTGTTCAATCTGAAAATGGCTGAAGGGACTTCTGTAGCAGCTCATTTGAACGAATTTAATACAGTGGTAAATCAGTTGAATTCTATAGAGATCGACTTTGGGGATGAGGTACTTGCCTTAATTTTACTGGCATCTTTACCAAATAGTTGGGAGCCTATGAGAGCAGCACTCAGTAATTCAATTGGAAGCTCAAAGTTAGTATTTACTAATGTGAGGGATCGAATTCTAGCCAAGGAAGTTCGAAGAATTGATTCTGGTGAAACATCGACGAGCTCAGCATTGAATGTGGAAAACAGAGGGCGAACTAGTAACAGAAATTCTAATCAGGGCAGAAGCAGATCAAAGTCGAGAAATGGAAGGGGTCAATCTAAATCTGGGAGAAAATTTGAATGCTAGAATTGTGGCAAGTAGGGTCACATCAAAAGGGACTGCAAAGCACCGAAGAAGAACAGTATTGACAAAAGTGATGGAGCAAATGCAGCAACTAAGGAAAACACAGATGCGTTGATTCTTTTAGTCGATAGCCCAATAGACTCATGTGTTTTGGACTCGGGAGCATCTTTTCAAACCACGGCACACAAAAAATTACTTGAAAATTATGTAGCTGGAAATCAAATTAGAGATTAGACGCTCTAATCTGACTTGTATCGAAACGATTGATCAAAGAAAACAGAAAATAGAAAACACACAGTTTATAGTGGTTCACTCTCAGTTTGAGAGCTACGTCCACTGGCCGCCAACAGATTTCACTTTTATCAAATTAGAGTTACAGAAGTTGTTTCTTGATTTTGCCTCACCATCGTTGTTTCTCTCTGAACACTCAACACACAACCTCCAAAACCCTAATTACATCTTTATATACCTAAAGAAATAGGGTTATGAAAACAAGGTGAAAATACCAAAATACCCTAATCAACAAATTAGATTCCATAACTCAACATAACGGACGTCCGTTATATGCTGATGGACGTCCGTCCTAGGTTAAATGACGCATTTTTATCTAAATGGACGTCCATCCAGCCATATTATATTTAATATTAATAAAAAATTTAAATTACTGTTTTAACCCTATAAAGAAAATGTCAGTAATATTTTTTAGGGACAAAAGGGTAATTGGACAGACAAATGGCAGACAACTGTACCCAACTTATCTGTTCAATTACCCTTTTGTCCCTAAAAAATATTACTGACATTTTCTTTATAGGGTTAAAATAATAATTTGAATTTTTTTTATTAATATTAAATGTAATATGGCTGGATGGACGTCCATTTAGGTAAAAATTTGTCTTTTAACCTACGACGGACGTCCATCAGCGTATAACGGACGTCCATTAGCGTATAACGGACGTCCATTATATGTTAAAAATCGTATTTTAACCTAAAACGAACGACTCTCCTTCAAAAATCGTCGTTTTACAGTCAGAAAGTTCGAAATTTTTGAATCTTCGACTCTGAAATTCATTTTTATGAAAGAACTTACATCGATTTTAAAGATAAGCGCCGACGAACGAGATCGAGATTGAGGGAAAAATTTTTCAAATTAACTGAGGAGTTAAGTTTGACAGATTTGCACGAAAAAGTTGACTGCAAGATTGACGGTGTTAATTTTTCATAATTCAAAGTTTTAGTTGTTAAAAAAAATTCTCAAAGGTTTGACTTGTCATTGACCTCGAATTAGAGAATTGTGGTGTTAATTTTCCTAATGGAAATATACGAGGACAACTTGGTCATTATCTATACTTTCCAAAGCAATAACTTGTTTATTCGAGTCATAATCCAAACCAAAAAAGACAAATATGCCCTAAGGTGATTACATGCATTGATAATCTATTGTGATTATTTTACATTAAAGAAAGAAGTGAGGGAGAATCAATTTTAGTGGGCACTGGGCAAGAAAGCATGAGATGCCAAGCTTGCAACGAGAGTCTCTGTAGCTTGTAGACTACTCCAATGGCGACAACACAAAAGCTGCAAGGGGAGCAGTTTAGGAGAGGCTAAGAATGGCCACATTGAACATTGGTAACAAGAGAGGCAATCTTCTCATGCTGGGACCCATCAAAGACATTAGCTTGTAGACTACTCCAATGGCGACCACGTAACACAAGGGTCCAATCTGCGCAGAAAGCAATCACCTGCTGGCCTGTTTTCGGCCTCCTTAAACTTTGCCCACAACAGAGGCAACATCACTGACACATATTATTAATGTTGGCTATGATAAGTAAAGTCTTTGATTATATTAAGGCATGAATGTTATTATAGTTGGCTAAATCAAAGATAAAAAAGAAATGTAAATTTGTAACGAGCGATTAGACGTGAAGAAAACCTATTTAAGATTTCCAATGTCCCGCGTAGCGATGAGGAAGCTTGATGCTGCAAATCAATAAAATCTGTACGAAGATGGGCAGTCCACATAAGAACCCAACGGCTGAAGACTGAACACAGCTGATGGCAGTGTTTCAGCCAGGGAGGACAAGTAGACAAGAAAATCAATGGAGATGCAACAAATAAGATGTAAACTCCGCCTTTCCTATGTAATTCCCTAGCACCGCAGAAAGCACTGCAGTTCATAACCCCGATAGCATGCATTACTCATATAGCAGCATGAAAAATAATTTATTATACAAAATATCAAAAATTATACTTTTATAATAAACTTCACATGGGACAAAATGCGAGAGTTTTGAGAATGACATCTTCAATATTTGAAAGTTTTGATCTTTTCTATCAATTTTTCTTAACTCAAATAAATATATGTACACGTGATAAACATAACAAGATTATACTAAATATAAGACAAGATCATATATTCAACACATGAGATAAATTTTTAATTTTTAGAGAATGTTATCTAAAACCAACATAAAAGACGCTCAAAATTTCTCTCAAAATTCTTCAAGGCTGATAAATAAAAACTCTACTTGTAATTATGGAGAAATTGCTTTTTATCAACTAGGTTGTATCCTCCTCATTCAAAGGATTGTCGTAACAATTTTCAAAAGAGAAAAATGTTCCAATATTAAATCCACTATGACCTACGGCTCAAACAGTTTGAATTGTGGCTTACATTGAAATTTTAGTCTTGGTTGCAACATCCTCCAAGCCACGCCTCAAACTCAAGTTTCATAAATTTTGTTAAGACAAGTTAAATTCTGAAGAAATTTTGCTAACAAATAAAATCCTGAACTATGAGAAATTCTCGCTGGCGACCTCGTAGTCACGTTGTTCGCCTAAATCCGTCAACGTTAACGCCTCAGTTACGTTTTACGTGGAAGGACCTTTGAACAGAGCCAAAGGACATCGATTATCGGGGACGAGGGATGTCCCTTCTACCGTTGGAAGACATATGGCCGTTGGAATGATTATCGGGCGATGGCGGACGTCCCTCATTGGCAGTTGGATCGAGGAAGGACGTCTCCCGCTAGTAATTGACAACAATGATTGAATCTGTCAATTTCCAAATGGGATGGCAGATGATCGTCCATGGTAGTTGGATTGAGGAAGGGATGTTCCTTATAGGGATCGACGGCCATGATTAAATATGCCATCTTCCAAAGGCGATGGTGGATGACAGCCCAAGGTCGTTAGATCGAGCAAGAGACGTCCTTTATAGGAATTGACAAACATGATTGAATCTGCCATTTTTCAAAGCGATGGCGAACGACATTCCATGGCCGTTGGATCAAGTGAGGGACATACCTGGATGGGAATGGATGATCAGGATGGACTCCAAATTATTTTCAATTGAAGGATCACGTGCAAGGCACATGCATTTTTAAAATGCACGAATTCTCTCAATTAAGACGGACGTCCCTTGCTCCAAAAAAGATGTCACTTGACATATTTCGGACGTCTCTCTCCCATAATGGACGTTCCTCTCCCCAAGACTATGTCGTTTTGCCCACAATGGACGTCTCTCGTCTTAAGACGTCGTCGTTCAGGCCATAGCAGACGTCCATCTTAATAAGATGTACGTCCGTTTTTGACCAAATGTCATTCTCTGAATGCTAAACGACAGTGTTCCTCCTCTCAATGGATGCAAATCTGCCTGCATAATCGCGAAGGGCGTCCTTTGCCCTAGCTATTGCCGAGAGAAATTTTGTCTTCCCCGACCAACTTGAACTTTTGATATCTATCCTCACATTTGTTGAAGTAGAAAATGGCATCGAGGAGTGTTGCACCATCTATTGTTCAAGAATCCATTGACTGCGGAATGGAGGTGGATCCTATTTCGGTAGTCGATACCGATGAGCATCGTTGGTTCTGTCACGAAGCTGGTATAGAGGTGCATTCAATCTCGGCATCTCTGGACTCGGAGCTTCGTTCAATATGGGACTCAAATGATGATGATTGGATAGAGAGTATGCATCTTCAACTAGAATGTTCGTCCTCAGAGCTCTGTATGGGGAAGAAGTATAGTTCGTTGAATGAAATTAGAGAACAAGTGGTTGATTATGCTTTGAAGAATGGGCATGTGATCAAGTTCGTCAAAAGCAAACGTCATCGGTTGACTGTTGTTTACAAGGATGGATGCAGTTGGCGGCTGCACAGGTAAAAAATGAAAGGTGAACTTACCTTTCAAATTAAGAGCTATAATGAGGCGCACACATGTGCACAAAAAATGGATAGCCGACAAGCTTCTTGCAAATGGGTGGCAAATCAATATTTGGATAGGTTCAAAAGTCAGCCCACATGGAATGTTCCTTCCATTTTTGAGATTGTTAGGAAGGACTTTAATGTCAACATCACCCCGAGTCTTGCCAGAAGAGCTAGGAATTTAGCCCTGAAACCGAACAAAGGGGGTGGTGACGAACAAAACAAGCGACTATGGTCGTATGCAGAAGAGATTCGATGATCCAATCCCGACAGTACATTGTTGTTAGTGGTAGATATGCCTGATATGAGGGCCCATCCAAGTCCAATATTTAAAAGGATGTACATGTGTTTGGATGCGTGCAAGAGAGGTGTGAGGAAGTTTGGTAGACCTGTCATTTGTCTGGATGGCTGTCATCTGAAGGGGTCGTGCCTAGGCCAGTTGCTCACAGACATCAGTATTGACGCCAATGATGGAATTTATCTAGTTGCTGTGGCACTTTTTGATTCAGAATACAAAGACTCATGAACCTGGTTTTTGTGTTGATTGCTTTTAGACTTAGACAATGATATAGGCAGGGGGTGGACATTTATTTCTGACCGACAGAAGGGGCTGGTGCCTGCTATCAAACAATATGCACCAGCAGCTGAGTATCGCTTCTGCCTCAGACACTTGTATGCCAATTTTAAAAAACAATTTCTGGGCAATTTGTACAAAGATATCATGTGGAAGTTAGCTAGGGCCACAACATCATCGCAATATCAGAAGGAGATGAATAAACTTGCACTCGACCAGTCAGCACACACATATCGGCAGAAAATCAACACAAGGTATTGGTCAAAACATGCTTTCAGTTCCATCCCAAAGTGCGACATGGGCTTCAATAATTTGACCTAGTGCTACAACGCCAACATCTTGTCAGCCCGGGACAAACTGATCCTCACTATGTTTGAGAGGATTAGAATGGGCATCATGTGTAAGATTGTTAAGAAACATGACAAGATGGCAGAGTTGATAGACCTATTGTGTCCTAAGACCACAAAGAAGCTTGCCAATCTACAACATATGACTCGGAATTGGTGTACAACACTTGCAGGAGCTAATCTGTTTTAGGTCATTGTCTGTAATGAACGGTATGTAGTCGATTTGGACGTGTGCACCTGCAACTGTTACCTGTAGAAGCTGACTGGAATCTCATGCGTGCATGTCATCCCGTGCATGAATTTTATGAGGACTTCAACTGAGGATTATGTGCATGTATGGTATCATTGAGACACATTTATGAGGATGTATTCCCACTTTGCCCAACCTGTCAGTGGCCACCACATGTGGCCTGAACCAGAATCCAATTATGCCGCCTCTAGTTAAGAGACTTCCAGATCGGCCTAAAAAATGAAGAGTGCGGGAGGCGGACGAGCCCTTTAGTTGTTACGGTAGTCAACAAGAGACACGTTCCCCTGACATGCAGCCGTTGTCATGGTGTGGGCCATAATATCTGCTCTTGTCAAGGTGGAGGCTCAGCCGCTGGCATGGCAAGTGGCAGTGGCAGAGCAGGACGCTCACAAGATACCTTCTGGGCTTTACCATTGTTGATGGTACACAGGTTCGTAGATTGTTGCGCTTTTATATATTGTTCTACCTATGTGCGTTTTTGTATGACATAGTATTGTTTTTGTGTTTTGTAGGAATCGGTCGCCCCACACTCGCATCTTTAATCATGTGACTTCTATGGGTGTTATTTTATTTTATTATATATTTGCTAGTAACCCAATTGTACATATGTAATACCCAATTATTTCGTGATGAGTATAAGATTAAGAGTTTATCATTGCAATGTTATTCCCATGAATGTGTTGGAATTGTGATGTGTGGTGTAAAGTGTGCTAACATGTTTATCTAAGTTTATTTAGTGAGTAGATAGCATATTAGGACTTAGACAAATCAAGGAATGCAAATCGAAGAAATGAAATTCACTCTAGAAGTTTTTGAAGGAGCGGACGTCCCTCTTATTTCAGATGTTCGAATTTGTCTTATTTTCCTTCAGCGATTGATGAGCCCTAGATATAACGGATGTCCCTTTCTGAAAAATGAACAATCCTCGTCCTATAGCGGACATCCCTCTTATTTCGGACGTTTGAATGTAACATCCCGTAACTTTTTCAGTATAAAAAATTTTCTTTTTCTTTAAATCATTTGCATAATTGAAAACCAGTGTCATAAATATACAGCGGAAGTCTTAATTGTATAAAACACACAGCGGAAGTCATTTACAATTAAATACCATAAACCCGTTATTTAAATAACCACTTCAATAAACATCTTAACTTAAAACATTTATTTAAAGTCATAAAGCACTTAAAAGTCTTTAAAATAATTAAATACATTTATTTCATCTTTGTGAGCCATAACCAAATGTCAATGTCGCCAACAACACAAATGTCCACACAGCAATACTCCGTCAGCTACGTCATTTAACAACTTTATCTATTCATCGGCTCTTTACCTACATCAATGAGACCTAATTATGAGCCTAACGCTTAGAACATGATATAAACGTAAAACATGAAATTTACATATAATTTCTATAGCATTGCATACAGTTTTCTGTTTCATTTATCTATAACTGTTTATGTCTTTTATTGTTATTTTATCTATTTATGTGATGAGCCTATCCAACCGAACCACACAAACATCTATTTACTGTTTCTTTCTTTTACTGATATTCCATATGCTTATGTGCCAAGCGTATCAAACCGATCCACACAAACATCCATTTACTGTTTCTGTCTTTTACTTATTTATATGTCGGGTGTATGAAACCAGACCATACAAACATTTGTGCAGGGCTAACTAATTGGACCACAGTCGTTTACTTGATTTCTATGTCGAACGTAACTAACCAGTCCACAATTGTTTACTTGATTTCTGTGTCGGGCGTAACTAACCGATCCACAGCTGTTTGCTTATCTTGATTACTGTGCCGTGCGTAATAAATCAGACTACAGCTGTTTTTGTATATTCCATTTTCGTGTACTTTAGGATTTCAAGTCTTAACGTTGTCGTACACATACAATTTTATCTAACGTGTTTCTTGATTATATCCTTAGAACGTGATCCATCCTATCTAAGGAACTAAACGTAAATCTATAAACATACAATTTATAACAATCAATAACACAAATAGTAAACAACCCCTAATTCCCGTGATGTAAGCCCTTTCGGACAAAACACATGCAGTACCACGTACCTGAAGTCCTTAGCTTTATTAGTTTAACACTTTAAGTTTCCTTCACAAAACCTATCCATTATTAATACATATAGCTATTAGTAATTAATTTCCAATAATAAATGTTAGCCTTTTAGTTAGGCTTATTTTTATTTTGATGATGACCAAATGGTTTAATTTAATGAAAATAATAAGTTGGTTAATTGTATTTTTATTGATAATATTTTCAATGTTTTATTCTATATATTTATACTCAAATCTATCAATAATGCCCATATTGAGAGTATTAAAATGTGCTAACATGTTTATTTGAGTCCATGTAGTGTATCATGTCATTTTGGGACTCAATATAGTTCAGGGTTGAACTTAGAGTGTTGTGGGGACGATGGTCTTGGCGTCCCCTGCTGATCGGTGAGGACACGGACGTAGCGGACGATGCAAACGCTGGATTTTGCATCCGATTTGCCTCTGTCCAATTCAGTGAGAAAAGCGGACGATGGTCGTGGACGATGCGGACGTGAAATGGCGTCCGCAGCTCTTCAGATGTGCGGACGGGAAAAGGAGAAGAGGACGCTGCTTTGGCGTCCCCAACATTTCTGTGAAGAGGCGGACGATGCGGACGCTGCGGACGCAAAGCAGAGGCGTCCGATATGACTCTGCTATTTTCTGGATGTGAAGTAGACGATGTATGCGGACGCTGTGGTCGATGAGAATGGCGTCCGCAAATGCCCAGATTTGTGCAACGGCTATTTTTCTCAACGGGAATTTTTGTTTCCAACGGTCATGCGAACGATGTGGACGTCCGAAAGTGAAAATTCTATAAATACAACTTCACTCCAAGCTCTCAACAACGAACCAGGAATCGTGGCGAAGCCCTGCCGAATTTTATATACGATTCAATCACTGTGAGCTTTCAATATTGTTGTACATCCAATTCCAACCCATAAACTTGCGAGTTATATTTGGGAGAATTCGAATTAGCTAGATTTGAGCTTTAATTTCCGATTTTATTATATTGTGCTTGATTGTAAAGGGTGATTCCCTAAGAATTCATCACACGAGGGAGATAACCCGAAATACTCATAGGCTAGATTGAACGCTCGTAAGTTCAATCATTGGGTGACGCCCCGCAATAGTCAAATTAAGAGTGACGACTCGTAAGAGTCAAAGGTTGACGACCTAAGAATTAGTCAAGGGTGACGCCCCGTTTAATAGTTAATTTGTAAACGGTTTTATTGGCACCCGTAAGCCAATTATTTAGTATATCTCCAAGTGAAACTTGGAGCGCGGACGTAGGCGAGTTTGCCAAACCGCATAAAAAAATATTGTATGCATTTCTCTAACCCTTACTCTTTAATTTACTCATTTAATGTGATTGCATATTTAATTGTATTCGATAAATCACTTAGGGATTTAGAGAATTTAAATATAGCACGAAATTATTAGAAACGCTATATTCACCCCCCCTCTATAGGCGTATATCGATCCTACAATTGGTATCAGAGCGGGTATTTAAATTTTTGTGTGATATTCTGTGCACATTGCTAATATTTGTTAAGTTGCATCTATTGAGATAAATTTCCTTGTTAAATTTTGTTGGTGAAATTTTATTGAATATCATTGATTGGAAATTTTATATATTTGCATATTATGGACTCCAACATGTATGAATTAGGACAATGCACATCTACACCTCCACATTTTGATGGTTGTAATTATTTTTATTAGAAGTGTAGAATGGAAATATTTATACAATCTATTGATTACTTTTTATGGAAAATCATTGAAAATGGAATAGCTCTTCTTAGACCAACTTGTGAATTCAATGATTTAGATAAACGTAATTGGAACTTAAATGCTAAAGCAATGAATATTTTGTATAGTGCCTTGAGTAAAAATGAATTTGATAGAGTTTAATCATGTGTTAGTGCTTATGATATTTGGAAATCTCTTGAGCTAACACATGTAGGCACAATTCCAAAGATTGAAAGTGGAGAAAGCTTATCCTCCGAAAAAGAGGAGAAAGTGGCCAATACATGCTTCATGGCCAATGAAGATAAAATTGAGGTAACAAACTACTATAGCGATTCTGATTCTAATGATGATGATGATGATGGTGATTTATTTAATGAATTGCTAGATAGTTTTAATGAGCTTAAAAATAAATACAAAGTATTGAAACAGAAGCATAGCAATTTGATCAAAAAGCATGCGAATTTAGATAAATCTTTTGAAAATCAAAATTTTGAATTAAAGGGTATGATTGATGAGTCTAAATCTTCCTTTGAATCTCTTGAGCATGATAGTAATAACTTAAAATTGGTGAATGATAGATTGATTTCTACTACTAAATGTAATAAGCATGAAATTAGTGATGTGAAATTGTTGAATGAAAAGTTGAATACAACTATTAAATCACATGAAAAGGAAATTAACTCATTGAATGTTAAAAACAGTAACTTGATTGCTACTATCAAAAGTCTTAAGCATGAGATTTGTGATTTGAGAATTATGAATGATAAATTGAATGGTTGTATCAAATCACATGAAAATGAGATTAGCCTTTTGGATGCTAAATCTAAATCTATTTTTGATGCTAAGGCTAAAATTGAATTGCTTGAGGTTAATATATGTGAATTGAAAGCAAAGAATAATGATTTGAACTCTATTATGCTTAAATTCACAAATGGGAGCAAAAATTTAAATATGCTTTTAATTCGCCAATGGTCACTTTTGATAAAACCGGAATTGGATATGAACCCTTTGCAAAGAAAAAGAATTACACAAATCTATTTGTTAGCTCATCTATTTGTAATTTTTGCAATTGTGTAGGACACAAATCATTTTGTTGTCCATTGAAATTGAATACTAAATTGAAATCAAATTTTGAATCTAAATTTGTTTGTCCTTAAAAATTGAATGCAAATTTTAATTCAAAATTTGCTTATTCCTTAGATGTAAATTCTAAATTTAAGTCTAGTTTAAAAACTAAATCGAATTTGAATTCTAAACTTGTGTGGGTTCCTAAAGGAACCAAACCTATAACTAAAAGACCCAAAATGGTTTGGGTACCAAAAATTGCAAATTGATTGTGTTGTAGGTTGGAGATTCTCCCAATAAACTTGAAAGGGGATTGGATACTTGAATATCCAATACAAAAGGGGGAGAAGCTTCAAATGATGCCTCTAATGCTTTATAAATGGAAATAAACTTGGTGGAGGTACACAATTTCCTTTTAAATGATTTAATTTGATAATTGTTCTATTGTTGATTTGGGATTGAAAGTGTTTTAACTTTGATTAGTACATAATCTTCTTGAATTAATTGTTAGCTTTAATCTTTTTGTATATATAGGTTGAAATATGTTTTATTTGTTCAACTAGTATTTTGATGAATGGTTCCAACAATTGGATTCTAAATTGCATATATTTGAAAAAGTGTTAGATGTTTAATTTTGTTGATTTAAGATTGCATTGAGATAAATTGATTTTTGGAGTGAATTGATAGATATCATAGGTTGTAAATTTGTTTATGTCTTCATTTGAAATCTAGGAATTGAGATGTCCTTATTCCTTCAATCTATATTTTGATGGTTTGCATTCCAACAACTTAGTCTCTAAATTGAACATGCTAGTGCAAATATTGGATTGTTGGATGCTAAGTTGGATGATTGTTTGGAATAAATTGCTTTGTCTCTTTTTGAGAATGTGCTTCTCCCATTAATTAAAATTAGCTTGATATAAGGGGAGAAGAGTAGAAAATTTGTTAATTATGATGTTTTGTTTATTTCTCCCTTGAATTAATGTGAATAACTAAATAGGGGGAGAAAATAGAATTGTGTGCAAATCATTGACTTGCTTTGGAATGTTGTTTTTTTAAATATGGTTTTTGATAGATTTTGCTTCCGCTAAGCCACACTTTGATGAATCTCTCTTGCTTTTAAATTGATTAATACTAAGAGAGAGAAAAGTAATTTTGTATAGAAATTATTAATTTATTTTCAAATGTTGATTTTATATTGATAAACATGAAAACCCCAATAGTATCCTTGTTCTTAAAATCGGTTAGTCCATCTATTGGTTTTTCTTTGGGATATATCTTAATTATGAATTCATTAATAGCTTCGATTTTTGACATCATAAGAATGAAACTCTATTCGCTAAATGAATTGTGATATCTTGAAGCATGATTCATGATGTTTTTATTTTTATGATTGAAGATTGTATTTAAACAATTTGATCTCTAGATTGCAAATATATTTTTGAGTTTGAAAATTGTATTCCAACAAGTGAATTTCTACTTTGAATATATTGAATTGCTTAGATTGTTGGATACTCAATTTTTGACTTGTGTATTTCTCTCTTGGACTAAAATTAGTTATTGATATAGGGACAGAAAAATACAAATATTTTAATTTTGCTAAGTTTGCTTTTGCTCTTGATTTAAACTTGAAAATCTCCATAGATTTTATTTTAATCAATGATTTATGGGGGAGAAATTAAATTTGTTTGTCTTAATTTGAATTAATAGTGAATAGGTTAGATTTGACAATTGACTTAATTTGTCTTTGTATTTTTGATTAAAATTGAATTGACTCAAATTCTTCAATACATAGTTTTCGAACTTATTTTCGATATTTTTGAGTTTGAAATGAAAGATATTGATAGTGTGCTTATAGGTTGAAATTTGTATTTTACAATTGGTATCTCTAAGTTAAATTTTGCATAATTCTTGTCTTGGGTTATTTTTGTTGCTTTAGATTTGACATTCAATAATTAGTTTTCTTGTCTTCTATATTGAATTTGTCACGACCCGGAAGGGGGCCGGACAGAAACGCCGGGCCAAACGACCCGGTCTTCGTAGAAGACCCGATCGCCCAGCCCAAGGCTAGTTAAATTGTTGTGGAAGACTTGAATAAATACCCAGCCGCGACCCACTTGTGATGGGCCACGGTCCATATAGTGATTGCGAGAATAATTAATAATGCGAAATTAATAAGCTTTAAAGTCCAAATGATACTGTGCATCTAATCCAAAAGATTCAACAACCAAGTTAAGCACTTTTACAGCCATCTAAATTAAAAGTTAAAGTCATCCAATGTTACGCTTACCAATAAATAAGGGTTCAACTAAAGAAAACGGGAAGAAATGGAACAAGGTCTACAACTAATCCGTGCAAGCTCTGCTACTCTTTCCTTTACCTGGAGTGGTGGGAGTCGTGGGGTGAGTGACTAGCTCAGTATGGAATTTATACTAAATACTATGCATGTGTAAAACTTATTTTACCTTTTCTTGAAAACCATGTGTTTCGGGGAATCATGCACATTTTAATAAAACGTTTAAAACATTTCCGTCTCAAGGAAATCAGGCCCAAGGCCTCTGACGAGGTTTAAGAAAACATGGTTGTATATATAGACAACTATAGGTTTAAATACTCTCGTCGTATTTTATACCGGAAATCGTAGTCCGTGAAAAAAGAGGGTCACTCAAGTACTCCTCCGAACAAACGCATAGAAAGGCGGCCTTTAACGCAAGCAACACCTCATGAGGCAGGAGGAAGAAAAATGACGGTGGTTCGTAGACCGGGTGGCCTGCGAGCACGCTCTGCGAAATTATACCCGTAAAAAAAAAAACCACCCTGATCAGGTTTAGGGATTTGCAACCCACGGAAGCAGACAGCACCTTCCCAATGTCTCCTATTTTCACACAGCGCGCAAACAAAACATCTCCACGCAGCAGGAGATGTATAGAGGGTGTCCCCTTGATACTTTGACGCCGAGACCGTACAAAGTGCCGAGAGGGTGCAGCCCAAACAGGTTATAATCATCATATAAAAACATGAAATCCAATGCACGAAAGTAAACGTGTAAAACTTTCGTACATATATAGTATAAAAAGCTGACGTGCTGTTGAACAGTCCCCGTCAGGTTTTTCATGTGTGGTATTCCACAAAATAGAGATTTATTTTGAAAACTATGCAATGCCATGCAAGCAACTAAGTATAAAGCCCCTACCTCGATGGCGGTCCTTCCTCGCACGCGAAGGAGCAACTATCTCATGTGTCGGCTCGAAGTTCTCAAACCCATCCGAGCCTACAATACTTCACATATAGAAAAATCTCATAAATACATGCTGAGAAATGATGGAATATCCTATACCAGATTTAAGCTTAACCTCTATTCTCAATAACCACAACAAGACTCTTAACTCATCTATCGTGGTGCAACAAAATCATTCTCAATATTCCTCAATGATATTTTCATCGTAAACAATCGACCTTAGAGATTCAATCAACAATTTATCCAACTCATTGTTAGCCAAGTATAAGTGAGCTGCAGCAATTGAAGCAAAAATCCTCAATATTTATCTCCCAAACCCATTCTCCTAGGGGTGTTCACGGTTCGGTTCGGTTCGGTTTTGAACACCCCTACATTTTCCAACTACAATTAGAGTCCATAATCCAAGACAGCAGCAAACCAAATTAAACTCTTCGAATCTCTCTAATTCTATCTAAGGGCAGACATCATTGATATTCATATTCACATCACCTTGAAGTTATAATTCTCTACTATATTCAAACCATAATTTCCCAACATAACAACTCTCATATTCATGTAGCTCATCTTACAGGCAAGAAATCGTTTACAGCACATAAACCACCACTTTAGTGGAACACCAAAGGAACAGGATCATTTCACAACAAGTTACATCTATCATGACCAGTTGAAGAAAAACAAACAAGACCTACATCAATTTCTTATCTACATATTGAATAACAGAAGTGATGAGTAAATCCAAAACAACAAGATGTAATCTTCATCAGTGGAAACCAAACTAACAGAGAACCCAACTCACTACAATTTCCAACAATAGTAACATTCAATATAGAAAACCCCGACAGATACCCAATATCAAAACAGGGCCAATCTCAGCAGTCAAGAATCGGGTAAACAAGGGTATGGTTTATCGGCACTTTCCTCTTATCCAAAACAACCAGTCCAGTAACAGAAATTCAAAACACAGAAATTCCAACAGAGCAGCAAACTCAAAATGAACTATCGGCATTTCTATCCAAAAGAGCAGTCCAAAAACACAGAGAAATCCAATAACGGACAGAAATCTCACCCTAACCGAAGAATGAATGTAGCTCCACTGTTCGGTTGATCGATGTCCAGACAGATTTTCCTCTTCACAGAACTGACACTGAATAAAGTCCGAAATTATCAGTCAAAGATAGTGGCACTTCCCATCCAAAGAATAAACAGACTCTGCATTACTCGCCGGAGGAAATGGAGCTCCGGCGTTCTGTTAATCGGCGTTCAGCAGCTCAAGCTTGTCGGAGTTGCTGCCGCCGTCGCCTGCTCCGTAGCTCGCAATGGCGAGCTCTCTATCGTCGCCTCTCGCTCAGACAGGGTCGTTCGCCTCTGCATGGAGCTCGTCGATCATCGTCGCTTCAGTCGGATGTCGTCGCCGGTCTGCTCCTCATGAATCGCCTCTCTCTCTCTCTCTCTCTCTTCTCCAGCCGACGCAGAAGGATACAGGACAATGAAGAACAAAAATCCCATTCTCTTTTTTTTTAACCTAATTCCTTTTATTCCTTTCTCCAATTTAACCTACCCATTCCTTTATTTTATTTACTTTTTCCTTCTTTGTTTTCTATTTTAAATTCCATTTTCTCCAAATCGGCAGCTGGCATCCATCTCATTTCCAACCCTTTTTTATTTCTTATTTTATTCGTTTATTTTACTTATAAATGAACATTATATATATAATTCCAAATTCCAAATTCCCCTTATTTAATCCAACTTTCTATCTTCAATTCCCATTGGCTGAATTTTTCCTTCCATTTCTCAATTTCATCTTTAACCCTTCAAATTCTTTTACTTCTATTTAACTCTCACTTATTCATTTAATGACCCATATATATCTAATATGCACATTACATTTTAATTATCTTCTTTTCCACTTTCGACTTAATTCTGAGCATCATACAATAACGTCTATAGCTTCAATTTAATTCTCCAAAATCTGTTTCGTTATTTAAATTTTATGTTTGGTAATTTCCAATTTCACCGATTTGACTAATTGACCAATATTTTATATGTGGTCGCTACGCGATAATTCAAGTCAAAATTTTCAACGTTTCCGATTTTAACGCGAAAAATTTACACGTGGAATTTACTCTATTGAAAATTTTTGGGTTTTACAGAATTGTTGGATATGAATTTTAATTTGTTGGTTTTCACTTTTTGGATTGATTTTGCTATAGATAAAAAGGGGAAGACATAAATTGTTTAGACAAATGTTCCATTTTTGAAAATTTAGATCACTTCCTTGAATTGATTTTGTTTTTTTTTTTTTATAAAGGGAGAGATCATTGCTATGGCATAAATTATTTTGCCTTTTCAAAAATTTGTCGTGGACTTCTCCTTTTGATTGAATTCGCCTATTCATAATGATAAATGAGAGAAAATAAAATTGCTAAAAATTGGTTTTAAACTATTGACTTGTTGTAAAATAGGTTAAGTTTTTTTTTAGTTTTTGATAAATATGTTTTCGATTGTAGGGTAGACTTTGATAAGTTTTCTTTGAATCTAACTTGATTAATGCAAAGAAGGAGAGATTTGAATTGGTTTGACATTGAGAGTTTAGAGGAAGAAATTCTTATTGTTTTGTTTGATAACTTTGTTTCCCCAAATATTTTTTAGTTTTGAGATTTATAAAGGGGAAGAAGTTTTGTAGTTGTTTTTCAAATTGATATCAATATTCTCCATTGATTTGAAATCACACAATTGATATCAATAATTGTTTTGTTTTAAACTTCTACAATTGGTATCTATGTTGGATTTCCGTCCCCAATGTTTTTTAATTGTATGCAATGATTTAGGGGGAGAGAAATAGTTTTTACATTGAATATCTTTGAAAGATAATTTATATCAATTAGTATTTTTGAAAATTGGATTTCATTTCTTCAATTGGTATCTTCAATTTCTCTATACTTTGAAATTTTAAATTGGTATCAATATTTATTTTTAGAATTGAATTTCAACAATTGAAATTTTTGAACTTAATCTTTAATTGGTATCATATATGAAATTATTTTTGTTTTGGTATCCATGAAATCATATTTTCTCTATAATTGATATAATATTATTTGGATCTTGATTTGGTATCATATTTTGATTCCCTAAACTACTTGGTTATGTGCAAAATGATAGGGGGAGTAAAATTTTGTTTGTGCTTACAAAATGTGAATTCATCCATAGATTGTTTTTCAATTGATATATTTCTCATTAAACTTGGATGGTTCTCTAGAGTTTTTGAATTTTCTCCTATTTGCTAATTAATAAATTTATAGGGGGAGAAATTTATGAAGGTGTTTTATTGTAGGGGGAGAGATAACTTGATTGAGTTTGTTTTTAAACATTGGTATCTCTCTTCGAAATTTCATTTTTGAATTTACAATTGGTATCAATACTTTGCCAAAATGATTTGAGTTTAACTTTGGATTTACAATTGATATAAACTTTTATACAACTTGTTTGGCTTCAAATTATGAATGATCAATCGGTATCCATTGTTGATTTCTTAACTCTTAAATTGGTATACCTTGTAGAAATTGAAAATTTGTTTACAATTCTTAATATGTAAATGTATTCGAGTTCTTACATTTGGTATTCATTTCTTGAATCTCATTTTTTTGTGCTTATGGGTTGAACTTAAATGCAAAATACCCTCATATATGTTTAGGCTTAATGAGCAAAAAGAGGAAAAATATTTTTGATTGAATATTTTTTGTGGTGATTTTTCAATTGGTATCATACTATACACCACAAATTGAATTGGAATGCTAAATCCCTCAAATAAATAGTGTATGCTTAATGGAAAAACGGGGGAGACTACTTTGTTAAAATAGAATTATGATTGTGGTTGCTTAGATTGATATCTTATCTTTTACCACTCATTGAACTTTAATGTCTATATTCCCTCAAATGAATTTCTTTGCTTAATAGAAAAGAGGGAGAATGTTTTTTGTTAGAAATCTTTGTGATTGTGGTTATTTACAATTGGTATTTTTCTTTTAACCACAAATTGAAATTGAATCTATATTTCTTTCCATGGTTTGCTTCTTGGTTAGACTCCTTGATTAAGAGGAGAAATAGTTTTAACTTGTTGATAATTGCTCTAGGAGTAATTAAATTATATATTGAATGTTAATGCTTATTTTCCTCCTTTGTTTGATTTGTGGATTAACTTCTGGATTAAGGGGGAGAAATTTATTTTCAATAGAATTAATTGTTGAGTTTGTCTTTGACTTCTCTAATGCTTATTCCCTCCTTATACTCATGTTGATAATTCTAAAGGGGGAGATCCTTCTTAGACAAATATTTTGATGAATATATGTTGATAAAATTTTTAGTTGCCCTTCGACTTCCATCCCTAGCATTTCTTTTTTATTATGACAAAAAGGGGGAGAAAGGTATAAGTTGTAATATATTTTAGGGGGAGTTGAATAGCATGTAGTAGCATGTTGCATGAATTAATTGGTTGATCAATTGCATAGCTTAATTGGATAAATCCAATATGCAATATTTGATGCACATGCTTAGATTTTAGTATAACCAACTTATAGGATTTTGTCATCATCAAAAAGGGGGAGATTGTTAGCTTTTTGTTAGGCTTACTTTTATTTTGATGATGACCAAATAGTTTAATTTAATGAAAATAATAAGTTGGTTACTTGTATTTTTATTGATAATGTTTTCAACGTTTTATTCAATATATTTATACTCAAATCTATCAATAATACCCATATTGAGGGTATTAAAATGTGCTAACATGTTTATTTGAGTCCATGTAGTGTATCATGTCATTTTGGGACTCAATATAGTTCAGGGTTGAACTTGGAGTGTTGTGGGGACGATGGTCTTGGCGTCCCCTGCTGATCAGTGAGGACGCGGACGCAGCGGACGATGCGGATGCTGGATTTTGTGTCCGATTTGCCTTTGTCCAATTCAGTGAGAAAAGCGGACGATGCGGACGTGAAATGGCGTCCGCAGCTCTTTAGATGTGCGGACGGGAAAAGGAGAAGAGGACGCTGCTTTGGCGTCCCCAACATTTCTGTGAAGACGCAGACGATGTAGACGCTGCGGACGCAAAGCAGAGGCGTCCGATATGACTCTGCCATTTTCTGGATGTGAAGCGGACAATGTATGTGGACGCTGCGGACGATGAGAATGGCGTCCATAAATGCCCAGATTTGTGCAACCGCTATTTTTCTCAACGGGAATTTTTGTTTCCAACGGTCATGCAGACGATGCGGACGTCTGAAAGTGAAAATTCTATAAATACAACTTTACTCCAAGCTCTCAACAACGAACCAGGAATCGTGGCGAAGCCCTGCCGAATTTTATACACGATTCAATCACTGTGAGCTTTCAATATTGTTGTACATCCAATTCTCCCCAACCCATAAACTTGCGAGTTATATTTGGGAGAATTCGGATTAGTTAGATTTGAGATTTAATTTCCGATTTTATTATATTGTGCTTGATTGTAAAGGGTGATTCCCTAAGAATTCATCACACGACGGTGACAACCCGAAATACTCATAGGCTAAATTGAACGCCCGTAAGTTCAATCATTGGGTGACGCCCCGCAATAGTCAAATTAAGAGTGACGACTCGTAAGAGTCAAAGGTTGAGGACCTAAGTATTAGTCAAGGATGAGGTCCCGTTTAATAGTCAATTTGTAGACGGTTTTATTGGCACCCGTAAGCCAATTATTTAGTATATCTCCAAGTGAAACTTGGAGCGCGGACGTAGGCGAGTTTGCCGAACTGCGTAAACAAATATTGTGTGCATTTCTCTAACCCTTACTCTTTAATTTACGCATTTAATGTGATTGCATATTTAATCGTATTTGATAAATCACTTAGGGATTTAGAGAATTTAAATATAGCAAAAAATTATTAGAAACGCTATATTCACCCCCCCTCTATAGGCGTATATCGATCCTACAATAAAGTCCTATAGTTTCAATTAATATGCCTAATACTTCATTAATATATAGTTTCCTAATATGTCTATAATCTTGAAGAACCTTATTTTCCAACAATCTCAAATTCTCAACTCAACAACTTAATTCTCATGATAATCAATCGGAAATTCAACTAATATTTCTTATAATTCCTAATATCCAGAATATAATTTCCAATCCTACCACTCGACAAAACCAACATCATATAACCTTAAACCATTAATACTTTCTCCAATAATAATCTACCAATAACATGCTTTCATCATAATATAAATGTGACACCTCGACTTTTTATATGTCAGAAATTAATAAGTAAAATTGAAGGAAATTGGGAATATTGAATTTATTGGATAATTGTCGGAGTGTTACCAAGGATGTAATCGTATATTATAACTTAAGAAATTTATTAAGGCATAATTAAGATTTAATTGGAAGCGGAAAATATTACGGGACGAAATTAAGTAAGGAAAACTTAAGAGAAAACTATCCAAGGCAGTTTAGGACGCCGACGGACGGTTTGAGGATGAAGAACAACATCCGCAAGTGTCCTGTTCTATGTCCCGGCACTTTGGAACGAAGTCAGGACGACTTCCTCATGTCCTAAGCTCGCTCTATTCCTGCAAACGAGGTGCAGATGTGTGAGGACGCGAACGGGACTCGTCAAAATTGAATCTATCCAAGTATGGAGACTTTCGAATGCTATCAGATGATGGCGGACGAGGGGAGGCATCGTCTGAATTGAATTTTTCCAATTCTTGGACACTTCTGGACGATGCATGCGGACGACTTTTCAGACTCCAAATGGCATCTGAATACCAATTCAGATGGTACGGATGAGAATGGGGACGCCATTTCTTGTTCGAGGCCATAATTTGGCTTAAGGAATTTGGTCTTGCGGACAGATGCGGACGTGAAGACTTCGTCCACACTCGTCTGAATCAACCAAGATCTGTGACAAAACTGATTTAAAATCAGATGGAGAACGACCCTTAACCAATTGGAACGCAACCCCCGACAGCAGATCCTCCTCCAGACCACGCATAGCCGACCACCCTGCCCCTACACGTACGATTTTTCCCCCTCCCAGGTATAAAATTCCTCTCGCCTCTCCTATTCAGTGTTTTTTCCCCCTTCTGCGTGAGAGAGAGTGAAGGTCCGAGAGAGAGAGCTGCTAAGGGTGGGAGGTGGTGAGTTAGCCATTTGAGGGTTAGCATTTGGGATTAAATGTGAGACATGAGGGAGTGAGCTGCGGTTGTGGAGTGCTGCCGGTGAAGCTTGGAGCTGGAACTGCCGTGAGAGTTGAAGCTACTGTCCCTGCATGAGTGAAGTGTTCATCAATTTGAGGTAAGGAAAATGGATGTGTCTTGGCTATTTGGAGGCCCTACACCACAAGTAGAGTCATGCTTGTTTTATTGTTTTAAGTTCTATGCTTGTTTTTCTTGTTCGGATTTTTAGAATGTTTCTCTGCTTGAATTTCATATATATTTCTTGGTTGAATCCTTTGCTTGTGACCTTATTGTTTGGTCGTTTAATCTCCATAGTTGTCGTCTCGTTCATTTGTCATATATGCAGGAAATCCTTGGTGAGTATTGGTGGAAAGCATAGTATGAGGTCGTATTAATTTACATTAAATTTGAAAGCATGTATGATCATTATATTCGCTATCAAATTTAGCAGTTTACTGTCAAACTATATATCTCATATGTTCATGATTATTTTACCGCCATATTTAGTATTCTTTGTCAAATTACGAAGCATGTATACAAGTCCTTTTTCACTGTCGTATTTCGTATTCGCTCTCAAATTATAAAGCATGTATGCACATTGTTAATTCGATGTTCCATCTTGTTAATTATTGTCATTTGATTAAGCATATTGCACGTTTTAGTTCGCTGCCATATTTGCTCATTTACTGTTGAATTATAGAGTATGCTGCATGTTTTAATTCACTGTTAGACTTCGTATTCTACTATCAAATTACAAAGTAATGCTATATGTTTTATTCGTTGTTACTCATCATTATTTCCAGCCTTAAGTCATGTTAAACTGTCATATGTCATTTTAACTCATTGTTATATGCTGTTATGCTATATCAAAAAGTTCAGCGTGTTAATATGTTTTATTTACCGTATATTCGCTGCTGTTTTACTGCTGTTCCGTAGTTAATTTCCATAAATTCCGAAGTATGATAGTCGTATTACTCATTGTTAAACTTTTTGTTCTTTTACTGTTAGTTTCCGTAGATTTCGATGTTCGTTAGCATGTTTGTTAGATATTCTATTCGATGAATACATGATTATTTCCCTCCTAGTATAAAGTGAGTTAATTCGCTGTTTGTTAATTGATGTAATCCCGTGATTGAACTTCGTAGTTTATTCCATTGTTATTCTGAGATGTTTGGTAGTATAGACTTCTGAATTCGTTGAATGGATGATATTGTTAGTAGTTATATTTATGTATTGCATCTACATGCATCATGATAATAGACATCATAGGGAAATACCACCAAAAGGGGGTCGGTATTCATGTGTGAGAAGAAAATGAAGAAAAGAAAATAAAGTAAGGGAATTGGAGGTTAGAGAGATGGTCTGGCCCTAACCGGTAGACTCGAAACCCCTTTTACCCTTCCCTACACGGGTTGTGCGAGCTTGTCTATCGTAAGGTGTTAGGTGCCGGGTATCGGCCATGTCTGCGCCAAGAATCTCCAATCTCCCAACTCGATCCACGAGTTTATGATATATGTAACCGTGAGTAAAGAACGGTTTGGGCCGGACTCCCATCTCGACATAATAAGTTAAAGGCATTTATATTGCATTAACCCTTTTCCTTACTGGGCCATTAGGCTCACGTATTACTTGTGGTGTAGGTACAACGACGAATAGATAATAATAGGTTCATATACGAGGAATGACGAACAAACAATAAAGCAGAGGTGAAGGATTTGCACGGGCAAGAATGGGGCTGGCCAGGCCAAAGAGAATAAATGAGAAAAGGTTGCAAATGAATTGTAATTTATCGTTTGGTTTTCCGTTCTCAAATGTGGTATTTATTTGTTAGTATTTCTTCATTAAATGATTTATTTACGCTTTTGCAAAGTTTTGATAAACCCGCTATATCTTAGATAAAAGGTTTTATAATGCTTCTGCAACGATTTCATAATGGTTTTAATGAAAGTTTAGTAGCAGTTTGGTTTTAGTGACGCACTCGGATTTGTTTTAAAAGAGATTTCAATGGTCCTAGCAAAATTTTAAATTTTCACGCATTTTAAAGGATTTATGAAAATCGGGTCGTTACAATAAATCCATTACTCATTTATACCACAGTCTAATAATCCCACTAAGCAACAAACTAAAATCAACTGTCCTACATAATGGTGTAATACACCGGTTTTAATTTTTCCATGTACGCGATGTAATCAAACTTTGGAGATAATTATATATTACATTGCATACCTATACTTGTTTAATTATGACATGTAATTATGGGGAAAGATTATGGGGTAAAAGGTTAAGTAGGAAAATGTGAGAAAAACACTATCCTGGGCGTTTTCGGACGCCTGCGAATGACACTGCGGATGAGTCATGTCATCTGCAAACGTTTGGAGCATCGTCCTAAGGATTCGGATGACTTAGGACGCGGGACCCGTCCTAATTCGCCTACACTACAAGTTTTTGGATGACCCCAGGTGCACGCAAACATTAGCGAACGTTATGGATTTGACTATGTCCAATTCCTAGGTAGTTTCAGACGAGCACGAACGAGGATGGGCCTCGTCTGATGTGACTCTGTCCAATTCATGGACGAATTCAGAAGCGTGGAGATGCTTCATGCGGACGCCATATCGCGTCCGAAATACGAATTCGAACAGTATGGAGTGGATGAGGACGCCATTCCTTGTCCAAGAACACAATTTTGCATATGGAATTTTACTCATGCGGACGAGACAAGTGCGTCCGCACTCATCCAAAATATCACAGTTTAGCAAAAATTTAGGGATTTAAAATTGGACTGTTTGTCACGTAGTCCATAACTACGCGATCTCCAGACGCCAAAACACCTCCCAGAGAAGAAAATCCTCCAACACCAGCTCGTGAATAGCCAACTGACCTCCTCCCCTCCCCTAGACAAATGATGGCCTAGTAAGCTCTCCCCTTTTTATCTACCTCTCCCTCACGCAGTCAGTTTCCTCTTCTTCCCTGCGTTTTCTTCTCCCTTCTCTTTGGCTCTCCACGTCTGAAGAGCGTGAGTGTGTGAAGAGTGATAGAGTGATTGTGAGCTTGTGTGACTTAGGGTGTTCAGTTCTCCCTTCCGTGAGAGTCCCCTGCATGTGTGGTGTTGCTGGGAGTGGGGTGTTATTGTCCTTGTTAATTCTTCCAACACTTCGGTAAGGATTTGGGTTAGTTTTGGCTAGAGGAAGCCCTACCCACAAGTAAAATGTGTGTGTGCGTGACTTTGTTGTGTAGTTAGAATCTGTAAATTATGTGGATGATACTCTGTTGTTGCTTTCTATGAATTTCCTTTACTCTGTAGTTACTTTATGTATACTTTGTTGTTAATTTTTTGTCAACATTTAATTTACTTTTACTAAGAACATTGTCTGATGATAAGTCTGGTAATGGGGAACCGTGAACGAAGCGTGAATGTGAATGAAGAGAAGAAAATGACCCTGTGTGGTGGGAAAACTTAGTGATATTACCTATTCTGCTATTCAGTTACTCTGTGTGCTTTAATTTCAATGTACGATACTGCTTTACTACTAGGGTTCATATTGTCCTGCACTTATTTCTATTATGAGCCTAACTATCCTATGTTTGTTCATTTTCCTGCAAAAGTATCCTACTTTGCATCAAGCATGTTCACTATATAATACATTCTCTGTGGTTATGCTTATTGTTTAAAAGTACGTTAACTCCTTCACTGTGGTTACGTTTGTTATAATCTGAGCATGCCTAATTAACCTATACCCAATTTGAGCATGTGAGTTAAGTAGGATGTAAGCATAATTACTCGAGTTATTCTTCAAGCATGCTAGTTAATTATTAGTCTTCTAACATGTGATTAATTAGTACTCGTCTAATATTCGAGCATATTAATTAGCTACTACCCGTTTAACTTCAAGCATGTTAATTGACCCATTACTTGTTAGCTTTCAAGCATGTTAAATCGTCATTACTCGTTAACTTCAAGCATGATTAGCTAACTATTGTTAAATCTACAAGCATATTGACTATTCCTCATTAAACCCTTAAGTATGATAATTTAGCATTTCTCGTTCAAATTCCAAGCATGTTAATCCCATATTTCTCGTTAAGCATCAAGCACGTTAATTAACGATTTCTCGTTTAACTTCCAGCATGATAACCCTTTACTAAGTTAACCTTCTTAGTCGTTCATTCATTCGAGCATGTAGTAATTATTCTAAATTCCGTGAAAGCATGTTAGAATTATTATCTTTGTTCGCAAGCATGTTAGAATTATTATCTTTGTTCGAAAACATGTTCTGGTTGCCGTTCTATATGCCTCTTGTATAGCTGCTCTATAAATATGTTTCGTCCTCTACATGCATCTCTAGATTCCATTAGTTAATTATGGAGTTGTCATTCCTTTAAATTGCTCACTTATGCTATTGAATTGTCATCATGCATCATACTAATAGAAATAAATAGGGAGTGCCACCTTGGGGTGGTACTCACACGCTCTGAGTGAAGAAAATCGTAAAAGAAAATGAATGATAGAATGAATGGGGAGTTGGGGCTGGTGGATAGTCTGGTCTAGTCTGGCAGCTTGACATAGTTCCTACCTTGATGGAAACGGGATCTAGCATGCACTCAGGAGGTTAGCTCGGTCAACTATACCACCCCATATGGGTCTTTCAATCTCTTGCTCGATGTACGAGTAAAGAATGAATGAACGAACAAATGTAAAGAAAATGTTGGTTTGGGTGGCCCCCATTCCATAAAAAACTAAAAAGAGGCATAACATAAGCATAAACCCCATTCCTTTACTGGGCCATTGGCTCACATCCTTACTTGTGGTGTAGGTAACAAAATGGTAGTACCAGATGCAGAGGAGGAGACCTTCCCTGTGGAGCCTGCGAAGTATCCAGATGAAACGCGACCAGAGTAGATGGATGGCTGAAGGAAAGAACGAAATATATGTTTTTTAAGGGTTAATGGTAAACACGTTTCGTAAAACATTAACTATGGTCCTAACTCGTATTTTGAATATGTGACACTTTTAACCCTGAACTTTAATTTATGTTTTGATTAATATTTTCGTTTGCGTTTGCGCTATACTTTTGAAAATAGATTTAATGATTTTAGCCTTCCACGGTTTAAATGAGTTTTAAGAAAATGTTGTGGCGACCGGGATTTGGAAAAAGCACAGTGATATTATTTTAAAATAGATTCCAGTTGTTTTATGATTTCTGTTTTGAAAAGAGATTCCATTAGTTTTACAAAAGTTTTTAATTTAATGCATTTTTAGAGGAAATAAAATAGAAAGAGAAAAATCCAGGTCATTACAAATATTGATAAAACCCACATCGTCAACAAATTCCATATATATCACATGCAAAAACCAACTGAATATAATAACTCATGCTTATTGTGCAATATCCAATAATAACTAATGTATACCTTGAGTACTCTCCTTAAAACCTCTTCTCCTTCACCGAGAGAACTCACAGTTCCTTAATTTTCTAAAGACTCTTCCCCATAAAACCTTACTGCTTTCATAGCTACTCATTCTCACGGTGTTCAGACTCCTCCTTTAGACTCTCACAATTCAGAACTTCTCATCCACAGCCATCCACAAAACACAACATAACTTTCATCACTCAAAGTTCTTTACAATATTTTGGCAAAGTTTCCCCACACTTCTTCTCTGTGAATTCACCTTGCCACTCCCTTCTATTTACAGGCAACCATAGACTCATCAACATCAATAAGTGAAGACAAAAAGCCAAGACGTAGCTCATCAATGATCGCCAACCCTTCGATGTCTAGACGCGTTCAACGCCATTTCCAGAAGTTTCTAGCGACGCGTTATCATTAACAGGCAACCCATTGATGTCCAAATGCATATAACGTCATTCCCTTTGATTTCCCAATGTTCCAGGCAACGGAGGACGGTTCGTTTCATCTTCAGTGTTAGCTTAAACTCTTCAGATTACTCCTCATAAATTGGCGGTCGATCGATTTTCCTTCAAGCTGATCGACCACCCTTCACTCGATCGTCCACAGTTTCCTTTGCTTCGAAATTGGCAGATGATCACGGCGGATGATCGGGTTCATGCCATCCGACCGCAATGATCGACCACAGATCATTTTCCCTCCAGAATTATGTTTTATTCACGTTATTCCTTAACGTGACATGTATGAATATATACATTATTTTTTCTTTTAAAATTACAAGTTTATTTGATCACAATCAATAGCATATTTCTATACCCATATTCAATACCCATTAGCCATACCCATTTTTGACTAGAAGATGATCACCCTGGTTGATCATGATCAACCACAAATTCTATACCCCTTTTCAATACCCATTTTTTACTGGAGGTTGATCACCCTAGTTGATCTCAATCAACCATAATGATCATCCACTCCTTCAAACAACCATCCGCCATATTCTTCTCCAAATATACATATTCTAAACAATATATACATATATATATAATAAATCACTCTTCCAAACTATTCAAACTTAGATTTCCAAATATGTTTCACTTGGCAAATGTTTTAAATTAAATTAATTCCAATAAATTCTAAATCATCCTCCTAAGCTTAGTATGAACATAATTCGGGGTATCAAGGTTCACTTATTCCAAATGCATTTCTCTTGACCAATATCTTTACTTGTCCAACTTAGCTCCTATTTCCCCAAAATTATCACTTAAGCTATGCCTTCAGCTCAGCGAAAATTCAGGATACTACATAGAATCTGTCTTATTTTCCTTCAGTGATTGATGAGCGCTCGTTATAACGGACGTCCCGATCCCTATAACGGACATCCCTTTCCAAAAAATGGACGGCCCTGGCCCAAAAAAATAGCATTCAAATTGCAACAAACAAAACTAAAAAATAGAGATACAACAACCAAAACCAAAACCAACAACTAACCAGCAGAGATACAACATCCAAAACCAAAACCAATAAACATAGATAAAAAAATCTTAATTGAGCCACTTTTTTAAAGTTTTTTTAGTTCTTGCAATTCTTGCATGTCTCGTAGTTCTTGCAGTTATTTCATTTCTTGTAGTTTCTGCAGTTGATGCATCTTTTTCAGTTTTTGCATCTATTGCAGTTGTTGCATCTTTTGTAGTTGTTGCATCTATTGCAGTTTTTTCAGGGTTGCCCCAGATATCGGTGACCTTAAACTGCAAGTTGGGACTCATCTCAACATGAGTGGTGGTCTAGAAAAGGTCCTTCGGTTCGTGCGAGTTGTGAGGGTGGAAGCCTTGATGCAGGCACTGGGCAATCACCAACTCTCCTAAAGGACAAAAGACTTGAAATATGCCATGTGGGCTGCAATTGGGAGGCAAAATTAGTTTGTCATATCTTTCAAAGCACAAGGTGAGAAAATATACCATTTTTTATCGTCAGTGCCATGACAATTGCAATTGCCTCAGGCAACATCACTTGGTACCCATACTGTGTGTGTACGTCAATAGATGACATGAAACATCGTTGCTTCAGGTGTATCTGAAATAAAATCCATATATTATATGTGGAAAAAATATTGCATGAATGAATATAAGTGCCTTACATGGATCCAACCAAGAGTCAGCAGTCCCTCCTTCATTTGAACCACAAATATATCCTCCTCAATCAATGCCATGCACTACATGTTAAGAACGTGAGATATTCATTTATTTATTTATTTTCAATAACAGCGTCTTGTACATTGATTAAACATTCTTACACAATATGAACTTCCCGATTGCATTGGAACGAGAAGCGTTGTTATTGAACAAACATCTTTACTCTAAAAAAGACAATACGCTGCACAATATCTTTAGTATATAATCAAAACTAAGAATACATTTCAAATCATATTGTTTCTTACCCTGGAGTCACAAAGTATATCACATGTCTCCTTGTCGTTCTTGGTATTTGTCTATGCTAGTGTCATGAACTCGTCTATCAACTTCACAGGCTGCAATGAAAAAGCAGTTTAAGTTTAAATTCAACACATTGTACAAAACCAAATTGAAGACATATTACTTGCACTTTTAGCAGTGAATCAGGCCTTGGAACTACTTCCATCGATGGAGAACCCATTGCCAGTATCTTCTAAACTTTGGCAAGGGTTGGAGGAGGGGACGGTGTCCTGATGATAGGAGACCTGCATGATTGTAACACATTCTTAATAAACAGTATTAATGCATATATGAAAAGTGCATGTAAGCTAAAAGATGTACTGGCATCCATCTGGACCAGCATCGGAAGATGTAGGAGGAGCTGGCTATGCTGCTGGAGGAGCTGACTAGGCTTCTTTCATTTGAAGTACAGTGGCTTGAATCTCGTCAAGTTGCTTCGTCTGTCTATCCAACTTAGCGACAAGCCACTGCCACCTCTCCTCACTAATTAGTACGTAGGAAGAGGACTAACGAGGGGGGAGGTTCATCGTCCACATAGGATGAACAAAATTGTCCTCCACCTTCACGTGAACTGACGGTTGTGCATCTGACGTCCACGACATTAGTGCAGTGGATGTCGAAGGAGGAGATGCAGTTGACGTTGAAGACAATTGTACAACTGACATTAATGGAAGAGGTGCAGTCGAAGTGGAAGGAGGATGTGCAGGCTGAGTGGAGGGATTGTCCGCTCCTTTGAATACTCACTGCCCTCCTACTTTGTGCAACCCCATTAGAGCCAATGTCACTTGATTGTACATGTCAAGTGTCTTTTCATTGGTTCATCGCTCCTTGGGAGGGACAACCAACCTACTACTGTCAACGATATGTTGAATGAGTCAATTATATGGGAGATTCTTTCTTGGACTCTTCAGGATTGCCTTCATTTGATTGATAATGACATAGGCAATGTTGAACCTCTTCTCATTGTAGAGCTTCTCCATCACATAAAGATCCATGTAGCTGACATGGTCTCTATGTCTATCATGAGGCAAAATTGTGTGGGTAATCATTTGATGGATGACTCTTGCTTTAGCATTTAGGTTATTTGATTTGGGTCGGGAGAAAGATTCAATGGCTTTAGGATTGCGAACCAATTGCTTTAGCAATACCAAACTTTCTCCTTGTTTTTACAAAGTCTGGGTTCTTGGATACGTGGAAATACTCTTCCATCGACTCCTCCATGGAGCATCCAATAAGCTCATTTAACTCCTTAAGAGTTAGTCTAATTTGTTTTCCAAATACAAACGTCCTCAGTTCAGTAGGGCTGTCCACATCCAAATTTGTGTAAAATAATTTTACAACCCTCTCATAATTATAGCCCCCCATCGTGCACAATCCATACAGACCAATACGTTCAAACATTTCCTTTAATTCAAAGTTGGCAAACGCATTTTACCCTCCTTGATATAATTACGACACGAGGTATAATGTCATTATCGTACTGTTGTTTGGAGGACGTTGAGTTGAAGACCAAGTGTTGTGCCTCTACAGACACGCGTGCTTGAACTTTGGCCTCAGGTTGTGCCTCTGTAGGCACTTTACGTTTCTTAGACAATTGAACGACCTTTGACTCCATTTTCTGCTTCGACAAATGTGAGGATAGATATCGGAAGTTTGAGTTGGTCGGAGGAAGTCAAAATTTCTCTCGGCAATAACTAGGGCAAAGGATGTCCTTCGCGATTATGTAGGCAGATTTGCGTCCGTCGAGAGGAGAAACGTTGTCCTTCAGCATTCAGAAAAGGACATTCAGTCTAAAATAGATGTCCCTCGTATTAAGAAGGACGTCTGTTATGGGCAGAACGATGATGTCTTAAGATGAGAGACGTCTATTGTGGGCAGAATGACAGTCTTGGGGAAAGGGACGTCCATTATGGAAAAGAGATGTTCGAAATAGGTCGAGTGATGTTTGTTTTTAGCGAGGGATATCCATCTTAATTGTGGGAATTCGGGTGTTTTAAAAAACGCGTGTGCCTTGCACGTGACCCTTCGACTGAAAATAATTTGGATTCAATTTTGGCTGTCAATTCCTATATAGGACGTCCCTCGCTTGATCCAATGGCCTTGGGCTGTCATCTGCCATTGCCTTTGGAAGATGGCAGATTCAATCCTAGCCGTCGATCCCTATAAAGGGCGTCTCTCCCTCGATCCAACGGCCATAGACGATCATTCGCCATCGCATTTGGAAATTGACAGATTCAATCATGGCCGTCAATTACTAGCGGGGAACATCCTTCATCGATCCAACGACCAATGAGGGAGGTCCACCATCACTCGATAATCGTTCCAACAACCGTCTGTTTTCCAACGGGCAAGAGGGATGTCCCTCATCCCAGATAATCAATGTCCTTCGGCTCCATTCATGGTCCTTGCACGCAGAGTGTAACCGAGGCGCTAAAGTCGACGGATTTGGATGGGAAACGTGACTGCAAGGTTGCCAGCTAGAATTTCTCATAGTTCAAGGTTTTAGTTGTTAGCAAAATTTCTTCAAGATTTGACTTGTCCTTGATATCAAACTATAGGGTCTGTGATGTTAATTTCCTTTAAAAATATTTTGAAAACAAAAATCAGTTTTCTCATGCATTTGGGTGTCGAAGGATTTTCCATAATGAGTTAGTAGCTCATCCCAAAAGACTCAATTTTTCTCTAGTTAAATATTGTGGTGGTTAGGAGTAGCGGTCTTCAGTTTTTGTTGTCGCTTCTCCATTTTCTTTCTTTGAGTGTTTTATTTCTTTGGGAAATTAACACCATTGACTTTATAGTTTGCGATCAATGATAAGTCAAACCCTAAAGAAATTTTGCTAACAAATAAAATTCTAAAATATAAGAAATTATCGCTAGCGACCTCGCAGTCACGTTTCCTGTCCAAATTCGTCCATGTTAATGCCTTGATTTCGTTGACGCTAAGGACCGTCGAATGGAGCTGAAGGATGTCAATTACGGGGGACGAGGGATGTCCCTCCTACCCCTTGGAAGATGGACAGACGTTGGAACAATTATTGAGTGATGGTGTACGATCTTCATTGCCATTGGATTGAGGGAGGGATGTCCTTCGATCGGGATTGACAACTAGGATTTAATCTGCCATTTTCGAAAGGCAATGGCGAACGATCGTCCATGGTCGTTGGATCAATCGAGGGACGTCCGTCGATTGGGATTGATGGCCAGGATTGAATAAGCCATTTTCCAAAGGCGATGGTGAACGATCTTATATGGCCGTTGAATCAATCAAGGGACGTCCCTTGATTGGGATTGATGGCCAGGATTGAATTTGCCATTTTTCAAAGGCGATGGCGGATGATCGTTCATGGATGTTAGAACGAGTGAGGGACGTCCGTCAATTGGCATTGACGACCAAGATTGACTCTGAATTCTTTAACGTTGAAGAGTCACGTGCAAGGCACTTACGTTTTTAAAAGGTGCGAATTCCCTCAATTAAGATGGACGTCCCTCTTAAAAAATAGACGTCCCTAGACCCAAGACTACGTCGTTCTGCCCATTACGGACGTCGCTAACCTCACAATGGACGTCTCTTGTCTTAAGACATCATCGTTCAATCTGAATAGGATTTTCGTCTTTCGTTGAGGGACGTCCGTTCGTGTTCGCGGGACTTCTCTGAACTCTAAACGACAATGTTCCTCATCTCGATTGATGTCCCTCATTCAGTTGCATGAACTTGAACCATTGCAACTCTGACTATATAATCGTGAATGACGTCCCTAAGCGCAAGCAACCCTAAATCCCTAAACACAATCGAACTGCGAAGTTTTTGATTATTGCACATCACATGGCGTCAAAGAGTGTTGCACCATCCATTGTTGAAGAATCCATTAACTACAAAATGGAGGTGGATCCTATTTCGGCAATTGAGGCCGATGAGCAACGTTGGTTCTATTACGAACTTGGTATAGAGGTGCATTCAATCTCGACATCTCTGGACTCGGAGCTTCGTTCAATATGGGACTCAAATGATGATGATTAGGCAGAGAGTATGCATATTCAACTAGAATGTTCGTCCTCAGAGCTCTGTCTGGGGAAGAAGTATAGTTCGTTGAACAATATTAGAGAAGAAGTGGTTGATTATGCTATGACGAATGAGCATGAGATAAAGTTCGTCAAAAGCGAACATCATCGGTTGACTACCGTGTGCAAGGATGGATGCAGTTGGCTGCTTCATGCTTCAAAAATGAAAGGTGAACTTACCTTTCAAATGAAGAGCTATAATGAGGTGCACACTTGTGCACGACAAATGGAAAGCTGACACGCTTCATACAAATGGGTGGCAAATCAATATTTTGATAGGTTCAAAAGTCAGCCCATGTGGGACTTTCCTTCCTTTATTGAGATTGTCAGGAAGGAATTTATTTTCAACATTACCCCAAGTCTTGCCAGTAAGGCTAGGAATTTAGCCCTGAAATTGAACGAAGGGGATGGTAACAAACAATACAAGCGACTATGGTCGTACGGAGAAGAGATTCGAAGATTCAATCCCGACAGCACATTGTTGGTGGTGGTAGATATGTATGATCTTACGCCCTGCCCAAGTCCTATATTTAAAAGAATGTACATGTGTTTGGATGCATGCAAGAGAGGTCTGAGGGAGTTTGGTAGACCGGTCATTTGCTTGGATGACTATCACCTGAAAAGGTCATGCCCAGGCCAGTTGCTCACAGCTGTTAGCATTGACGCCAATAATAGAATTTATCCAATTGATGTGGCACTTGTTGGATCAGAATGTAGAGACTCCTGGACTTGATTTTTGTGTTGCTTACTTTTGGACATAGACAGTCACATAGGCAGAGAATGAACATTTATTTCCAACCAACAGAAGGGGTTGGTGTCTGCTATCGAACAATATGCACCAGCAGTTGAGCATTGCTTCTGTCTTAGACACTTGTATGCCAATTTCAAAAAACAATTTCCGGGCAATTTGTACAAAGATATCATGTGAAAGGCATATAGAGCCATAACATCACCGCAATTTCAGAAAGAGATGAATAAACTACTTGTGCTCAACCAGATAGCACACGCATATCTGCAAAAAAACAACCCAAGGTGTTGTCAAAACATGCTTTCAGTTCTGTCCCAAAGTGCGACATGAGCCTCAATAATTTGAGTGAGTGCTACAATGCCTACTTCTTGCCAGCCCGGGACAAACTGATCCTCCCTATGTTAGAGGTGATTAGAACGAGCATCATGTATAGGATTGTTAAGAAACATGACAAGATGGCAGAATCGACAGACCTGTTGTGTCCTAAGACCAAAAAAATGATTGCCAAGCTACAACATGCGGCTCGGAATTGGTGTCCAACACCTGCAGGAGGTAAATGGTTTCAGGTTAGTGATGGTAATGAACGATACGTAGTCGATTTGGACACGTGCACCTGTAACACCCCCTGGTGCTCCCAATACCAATATTGTCCACTTTGGGCCGGAGCTCAACCCCCACCCCAAGGCTTATGGGCCGCAGCCTGAGAATTAGCCTCACCCCGAGGCTTATAGACCTCATAGGTTTGTTCTTGGAACAAAAACACACAGCAGTGATCTCAAAACGCGTTGTACTAAGTAAGGAGGGGAACCCTACTTATAAACCATGCATTTTCTACTCTCCCAAGCGATGTGGGATTATGCAGCCCCACTGATATAGACTGAACTCACATCTGGTCCTTTCCTGGCCTCCACAGGGCGAAGTGTCACAATTATTGTAACGCCCCACGTTAAATTCAAATCTTTTTCATTTTTAAATTTCCGTGTAAAAAAATTTCTTGTTATTTAATTAAAACATACGAGAAAAATGATATTAAAATGAGCGAGATAAAATAAATGCCTAAAATAAATGAAAGTAAATGCGGAAACATAATAAAATTCAAATATGTTTTTGAAACTTTAAAACATGAGTTAATAATTTTACAAATTTTATTTGGTCTCAAGTAATTTTAAAATAACGTTTTGCTTCAGGCAAGTCTTAACCCTCTTAGGTAGATTCAGTTGGGTAACCCAAGTGCTTAATCGGTAATGCCTTCTCCTCTACTCTGAAAATGCTAACCTCTTGAAAATCACCTACACCACAAGCAAACATGAGCTAATGCCCAACAAGAAAAGAGGATGCAATATGATGTATGCCTGTAACTAATTATGTCAGAATGGAATCCACCCAATGTGTTATTTACTCACAGTTATATACTTTAACTAATACATTGAGCTAAGACATTGGAGGTTCCTGGCAGGGAGAGTGGCCACTAGTCGATATCTAACACCCTAGAGTAAACAGACTCTTGCGACCTGACAAGAGAAGGGTAAAATATCTCGAGTCTACCGGTTAGATCTGAACCACCTCCCCAACCCCCAATTCCCTTACTTTCTTTTCTTTCATCCGTTTTCTCCTCACAATATGAATACCAACCCTTTTGTGGTATTCCCTATGATGTCTATTATCATGATACATAACAACGCAATATGAACAATATGACTACAATTGTAACAACCCGAATTTTCATACATTTAAAAAGGCATTAAATTTTGAGAAAAACATGCCCGAGTGCGCTAAATCTGGACTGCTACCAACCGTTCGTAAAAACTCGTTATAAAAATCGTTTATTTGATAAAATATGCGGAAGCGTTAAAATTATTTATTTTAAAACATTGCCGAAACAAAACGATTTTAACGAAATAAACAAATCATACAATTATAATTTAAAACACCTTTTTGGAAAGAAACTTAACGAATTAACAATTTCCACTCTTCGTAGCCTGGCCACCACAAGCTCAGCCCGTGTAAATTCTTCATGAACTGCTTTATGTTATGTTCATCATTCTTCTCATCATTCACTTATATATACGCCACAAGTAACTATAAGTCTAAAAAGACTTAATACAGAAAGGAAAAATGCAGATGACATGTCTCTATTTAGTTTACTTAGAATAAGTTCGCCCCAAATCAATCTTTCATTACTTTTCATTCATAACTCGTATATCAAGCTGGAAGTTGAAGGAACACGTACTAAATAGAATAATTGACCGATCTCTAACCTTATGTAGGCTAGATCCGTGCTACCCATCCGCCCAACAACCCCTATCATCATTATCATCATTCGTTCATTTCATTTAACATTTTTCCTCACTCATGCATGCGAGTACCACCCCATAATGACACAAACCTATTTGTTTTTATTATCATGATGCATGTTGTCACAATATGAAGAGAACAATAATAAAACAATAAATATAAAAAATAACATTAATAGCAACAATGAAGGACATTAATAATACTAATTGAAAGCAAACATAGAAATGAATCGGAAGCAACATATAACATGCATGATTCTATCGAACCTAACATTGAAAATATAGCAAAACTAGTACACTATTAACTACAAGGTATCTAAGTGAATTAACATGCCTAACAATGTTAAAAAAGTTTAGATGTAACATTAATAAATAAAAGGAAACATACTTGATAATTAACCAATAGAAACATGCTCAAAATCGACTAATGTGAACATGCTTGAATTATAATTACAAAGTAGCAAGCTAAACTAATTATACATGCTCATTTAAACAACAAGACACGTAGACATGCTCAACAACAATAGAACAATAATAACATGCTTAATACTCGAATACAATGGAAACGTGCTAGTTAATTAAACATGCAAAAAGTTATATTTAATTTGAAATGCTCGGTTTAGTTAATTACGCTAAACATGCTCTTACAGTTATTATCCTACTAATCTACACATGCTTAATTAATGGAATTGAAGCAAGTATTAACAATTAATAAGCTACAGCAAATAATATCATGAATTGCACAAAAACTAAAGCAAGAGAATATAACTAATTGTACAAAACATAATTTAAAGTCTCCATTCATAATTGATCACACGTGAATATCATATCATCCTTCATTTCGTCATTCTATCCTACAACTTAACATCATCATTCATCCTTCATTTATCACATTTCCCTACGATAAACATTAACAATAAAATATACCAATTTTATTTCCTAACCAGAACCAAGAAGCAATAAGCATCACAAATAAAGTATTTGAATTACAGAACCATCAAGGAATATCACATAACTACAATAAGCTATAAGACACTAACGTAAAACTCACGCAATCTACTTGTAGTGTAGGGTCTCCAAATGGCCACGACACACTCATTTCCTTATCTCGAAACCTTATCGCGTTTGGCATTTAATCGCTATCCTTCTCTTTTCTTTTGATACTTTCACAAATTAGTAATAATTACATATTATTAACTAACTTGTTAACTCAACAATAGTTAACATATCAATAACTTAAATCTAGCCACCAACACCAGAATCCATTCCCACATATTCAATCTCATAACCAAATTGCTTAACCATGCTTAACAGAATAATTCACGTTGTAACTAATCTGAATTAAACTCCAAACTTCATCAATCTCTACAACAGCCCAAAAAAACAAAGATGCATCATCCAACTCGGAAGTCAAAAGCAGAACCGGAAGTTCCAAAACAGAGTCCAAAAACGAAGAGGAACCTTACCAAAGTCGGAGAAAATGGCAGGAGCAGCTCGCTGTCCGTTCGTGCTCAAAATGCCTTTAGACGGAAAGCACTACGGCCGCCAGGAATGCCTCAGACGGAGTGATGCACTGCCGAGTTCGACAATGCCCAACCAAGAAACACTGATTCCCGCATTGAATCGATTCCGTCCCTGAAGCTTCTCGTCGTTTTCTGTCTCGGGTTTGCACTCGGCCAAAAGGACTGCTCCCCATTCGCTCAAAGCTGTAAGGGAAAAGTCTGGACGGAACCGCTCGTCGCTCACTTGCTCACAGAGCTCGCCGGTCGCCGCGTCGCTGTTCGCCTGGCAGGGATGAATCCGAGCTCGAGCTCGTCATCGTCTCGCCGTTCTCCAGCTCGGAATGTCGAGTCCCGTCGCCCAATATCAACAGTCCTCGTCTCGCGAAGTCGCTCTCGGCATTGTGCTCGCCCGTCGGCTGAAGAAATGGTGTTTACCCTGTCTCTCCTCGGTTTCCAGCGGCGTCTCCCTCTCTCTCTCTCTCCCTCGCGATTTCCTTTCTTCAGAACACCAAATGACCTAATCTTCCACCCTTTCATCAACTTAAATGTTTGAACCGGACCAGCTGCCAGCCCGAACCGATTCGGCTGAACCAGTTCATCTCTCCAATCTTTCAATTTCCCCCTTTTAATCCTAATTAATTTATATAAAATATATTTAAGTGTTAAATATTCATATTGAATATTAACCGACCCAATTTCCAACTTCCGACTTATTACAAATATTGTTTAAAAATTATTAGAGGTCTAATTTAAATTTCTTAATTCTATTTCATAAATTTATTTCTATCAATTAAACTCTTAATAAATTCTCTTAAATTATAATCTAACGATTGCATCATTGGTAATACCCTAATAATTATCAAATTTAAAAGTTGGGGTGTTACAACAATAGTATCATCCATTCAAAAAATCCACAAGTCTATACTACCAAACATTCCAGAATAACAATGGAATAAACTATGAGAGTCAATAATGAAATTTCAGCAACTAAAACTATTGAGCAGAAACTAACAAAATATTGGACGATTAATAATAATTACAAATAGAGAAATAAGGAAAACTAACAACGAATATAAACAGCGAATTAACGTACAACATGCTTTGTAATTCGACTGTAAAATACGAAGCATAACAGCGAATTAAAACGTGCCACGTGCTTTATTATTTGATAGAAAATAGCAAAGTTATAACAAGAAGTAAAACGTGCAATATGCTTAACAATTTGACAAGAATTAACGAAATGGTACAGCGAATAAATCACAAGTATACATACTTATAAATTGACAGCGAATACGAAATATGACGGCAAAATAAAAACGAGTTTACATGCTTTATAATTTGTTGGAAATAGCAAGACATAACAGTAAACAAAACGTGCTATCATGCTGAATTTTTTGACATAACATAACAGCGTATAATATTGAAGCTATAATGAAATAAAATGTGTTGTCATGTTTTGAAATTTAACAGGAATTAACAATGTATAATCAGAGAATTAGCAACAGGTTTTCAACAATCTAAACATGTTATTATATCTTAGAATTGACAGAAAATGAATACGAAACAACCCTGAGTTCACAGCAATTAGAACGTGTTAACATGCTTTAGAAATCAACAGGAATTACAATATACGACAGCGAATAAAAACATGCATACGTGATATATAATTTGACAGCAAACTACTAAATATTACAGAGAATAAAAATGAGTAACATGCTTAATTTTTAACAGAAATAACAATAGCAAAACCATGAAGAGTGAACAACAATATGTGAGATTACATTCTAAAAATCGAAACAAACAACAATAGCTAGATGGATATTAAATATGCTTGCAATTGAATAACGAAGACATAACATAGTAGCTAGCAATTTGAACTATCATTTTCTTCTTTTCATTTGGTATAACTCAATACTAATTACTTCACAAGTCTATTCATCAACTAGACAAGGATTATGCAACCAAACATTTACGAGAGCCACAATCATAAAATTCAATCAAGGAAAAATGTAAAGAAATCAAACAAAGAAACAAGCATGACTCTACCTGTGGTGTAGGGTCTCCATTGGCCAAAACTCTTACTCAATTTCTTACCTCACAGGAGCTTTCAAAGTGTAGGATTCCTAACTGCCACAAACTCATGGTCTCATCTAAGCAAACCCAAACCAACAATAGTTAAATTCAATGCCTTTACTCCCACAGTCAACTGAAATGACAGAGTGTTCACTCCCTTTGCGTTCACTCTCTCTTCCTCACGCTCAGTCACAGTTCATAGCAGATGGGAAGTGACCAGAATTCATCCTGTGCTCCTACATTTAAACAGAGAGAACTACCAGAAGATCCAATTAGCAATCTCCATGTCAAAGATGGTATCCTTGCGATACTGATCTGGTTAGATCGAGAGGATTTTAAGAGATATAGTGAAATCAAACAGGAAGAATGAATCTGAATTTTCCTCAGATTTCGCCAACAATCTCAGCAAGGAAATGTCGAGTCGGCTAGAATAATTGGACAAGACCGGTTTAAAATTTTAGTGAACCAAGGGACCGATCCAATGCGGAATGCACAGACACGACTTTCCCCTTCCACGGTCCGTCCCAGCCAATACACCTCCAATGCTAAATCCATTCAATCGGTAACCAAAAATCGAAGAATACGATTAACAATGTAGCAGAGATTAATAGTAGAACTCACCTCGAATCGGTGCTGCAACGCTCCAGCTCGAGGAAGCTTCACTCATCGTTCCAACGGCGACATTCCGCGAACCTGAGCACCCGAGCCCTAGCTTCGGGCTCGACAGAGGCATCCCGCGTAGCTTGCTCACCCACGGTTCGCGCAGAGACTTCGTTCGCTGGAGCATCGTCCCGACTCGCTCCCCCCTTGTCTCCCGATTTACTCTCTTCTCCCTCGTCTCGCTCTCTCCCTCTCTGCAAATTTTCTCTCAAAACAAACCGCAGCCCCTCCTTCATTATGTGTTCAACCAGACCAAACTGGCGGTTCAATTGCTGAACCGGTTAACCCATAACACTACCCTTTATATTTTTATCTTACATTTTAAGGAAAATGACAAATTAACCATCGTGGTTTGGGATCAATGACAAGTCAACCACTATCTTTTATTTTCTAAAAAATTAACCACTGACATATAGGAAAATGACAAAGAAAACATCGCTGTCACGTTTGCCGTTAACAAGTTGATCTGGAGCCGCATCAGTTCGTGGAAAGAAGGCCAAATTTAGCCTGGACGCCGCCGTGGCATTCATCAGTGAAAGCCATAACATCCATCAGAATGACACAGCATTCATCAGTGAACGCCACAGCATCCATTAGTGAACGCCGCGGTGTCCCGCAGCTTGTTACTAGAAAATTTTTTTTCGTAAAATTGAGGGCTTAAACATGTGATTTTGGGGCTGAGAAAGGGGGGTCATGGGAAAACCTGATAACAAGTCGTAGATCTCTGAGAGAGCTTCGATTTGATACATTCTGCAGCGGATTCTGATACCTGTAGTCAAAGTTATGGTCTTTTGAAGTTGAAGAGGTCAAAAAATCTAATAAAAACATTGGATGCATGAAACTCTCTGTTTTCATGCATGGCTACTTCAAAGTCCCATGAAACTCTCTGTTTTTCATGCATGGCTACTTCACAGTGCAGGAGGTGGACGAGCCCTGTAGCTGTACGATAGTTAGCAGGAGACATGTCCCCATGATATTCACCTTCGAGGGTTTTACCATTGTTGTCGATACACAGGTGCATGGATTGTTGCACTTCATATGTTGTTCTACCTATGTGTGTTTTTGTATGACATAGTATTACTTTAGTGTTATTTCTATCGCCCCACACCCGCATCCTTAAACAATGTGGCTATTATGAGTGTTATTTTGTTTGATTATGTATTTGCTAGTAACCCAATTGTACATATGTAATAGCCTAAATTTTTTCATGCTGAGTATAAGATTAAGAGTTTATCATTTCAATGTTATGCCCGTGAATGTGTTGAAATTGTAATGTGTGGTGTAAATTGGGAATATTACTTGGAGTTGAATAAGTGTGCATGCTTGATATTTCTGATAACTCAAGTTCTCTCAAGCATATTACCTAATCTGTAGAGGTTCTTTCCATTATTCTTGAAGGAGTTCTTTCTTCTTTCATCAAAGAAGATGTGTTTCGAATTTTAGATTCAAAGCTTATAAAACGAGGGAGTTATTGGCTTTAAAAAACAGACCGAGACAACAGACGATGGACATCAAAGAACGGATGTCCCTCTTATTTCGGACGTTCAA